>JAGDQP010046112.1:0-15408 GCA_022664845.1 Lepisma saccharinum
TGCCAAATCGACCAACAACAAATATTGCAGTTTTACCATTGTTTGCAGAACCGTCTTATTCACCTGTTATGATGCTGCATTCGATGAGAACTGTGTAAGTTATTGTAAGACATCTGAATGAGAAACAAACACTAGTTCTTGTTCTCGACCAGCCATTCTATACTATATGTAAACAGATTCACTACACCCTTCCAAATAGTTCCCTAGGAGAAAAGAAGTTTCTACAAATAATAGGTGGGCTGCACATTGAGCAAACAGCCATGTGAGTTTTAGGCCATCTTTTGGAAGACAGTGAGTAGGTGGAGATGTTGATCCAAGCAGAAATTGCATGTAAAGGCAAAGCCGAATCCGCGCTTCGCGTTGTACATATCAAGAGGTCCCGTCACGCCCACGAAGTCACTGCTATTCTAACAGCTTTACAAAAGGAAGCATACATGGAAACTTCTGAAAGAGTGAACTCATCGGTTGACAAAATGTGGAAAGAACATCGCCGTGAAACACAGCCGCAGTTCCGATTCTGGGACACTATTTTGACACTGGAGTTGACTGTGCTCACATTTGTTAGAGCTATACGTGAAGCAAACTTTGATTTGTACGTGAAGTCTATTATGAACATAATTCCATGGTTCTTTGCATTGCACCACGTGCTCTATGCTCGGTGGCTTATAGCTCAGTTTTGTGACCTACTCAGCTTTGATACCTGGCATCCCGACGTGATGGCAGCTTTCTTACGAGATGCCTTTGTTGCAGGGAAAAGTCAACGATCTTTTTCAGCAATGGTTCTGGACCAAGCTCACGAGCAAATTAATGCCACGCTCAGAGGAGAGGAGGAATTATTGGACTGACAGAAAGCCCGGAAACATTACGGTGGTTTCTTGTAGCATCGCCGGAAATATGCAAATATGTAGAAGACACTGAATTGGCTTTTAAATGCAGAAATGACAATACAAAACATCACGAAGCATCCAAAAACTTCACTGAAAATTTTCAGAAACATGTTCAGACGTTCAAAACGACTTCCAAAGATGCTGGTAACCCTTTTATGGAAACAACAGGAGATCTTTACCGGGTTCATAACAAAGAAATAGTACAATCTAAAGGAGTTGCCACCCTACAAATGATGGAAAGTGCAGGGCAATCGCAGTTCACAAGATTTGTTGAAGAACCATTAAAGAATAAACACAAGAAAGTTACTGACCTTTTGAAATACGATAGGTTTCTCGTATACAAGAAGAGGCAAACACGTGTTGCTGAAAAGTGCACCAGCCTTAAAAATGACTGTGTATTCTTTAGTTGTCTTTATATTGCATGCCAATATAGATCAGGCAACTTGGACGAATTCTTTAAACATGAAAATGAGTTGTACCCTCCGTCAGTTTTAGTAGGAGAGTCGATACATTTTAATCACAAATCAAGTTTGCTTAATTGCCTTGAAGTACTCCAAAACGAAGATATTTTTCAAGAACCTACAGTAGGCGTAAAGATTTTCGATGGAGCAGGTATTATTCATATGATTCCTTGAGGATCAGCCAAAACTTTTGAAGAATATATCGAAGGCCATGTTGTTGAATACTTCAGGAAGCAGCTTGCAACAACGAAACGAATTGATGTGGTTTGGGACGAATATTTTCGTAACTTGTTAAAAGAAATGACAAGAGAATCCCGAGGAAGTAGTAGTAAATATCGCGTCTCACCGAATGGACCAATTCCCAATAACTTCCCTCAATTTTTGCGATCAAATGACAATAAGCGACAACTTTTTCACTTAATCGTCCTGAAGTTGATGGAGATCAGAGAAGTAAACAAAGAAGTTTATACCACAAAGGAGCACTCACTTACGGCTACTAGATCTGACATGAATTGTTTAAGCCCGTACAACCACGAGGAAGCGGACACGCGGATGATGCTTCATCTGGCAGACGCTGTCTACTGCGGATACCGAAAGATCCTCATCCGTACTGTGGACGCAGATGTGGTGGCTTTGGCGATCAGCGTTTTTTAAAATCTGGCACTGGAGGAGGTGTTCATTGCCTTTGGAGTTGGACAAAACTTTCGGTAAGTACGATATTTCATTTTTGATATTGTAAAGGATGTTTTGCGAAGTATCAAACGTGATTCCGCCGGCATTGGGATCGACATTGGCTGTCGGTATATCCATTTCACAACATTTACAGGAATAACTTATTATCTACTAATAAAGACCAGGTATTGAGTGCCAAAACTGCTAATAATATAGACTCTCCACACATAATCGCTGGTCCTCCCTAGAAAAGATTGTTATATCTATAAGTAGGCCCATGCAAGCTGTTGCTCTTGGTGAGTCATCACTTCCCTAAGCGTGAGAATTTGTTTGTTTAAATGATCTCTTACACCTTCATGAAATATCCTTTTCCTCTGTACGCTCTTCTGACTTAAACACTGTAAACGATTGAAGCAAGTGTTGTTTCTTTATTTCTGGTACATAAACGTAAGATAAATATCTGAGTCATTGGGACCATCAAAAGCGGTTTCACTTCCGATGTTCCACGCATTTACAGGATGTGATACCACTTCATCTTTTTACGGAAGAGGTAAGAAACCATCATGGGAAGTTTGGAACGCGGTACCAGAAGTGAGTGGAACTTTTCTTGCATTGGCCGACGGAAAGATAGATGAGGCGATTCCTTCATTAGAGAAGTACGTTGTGCTATTATACGATAAGTCATCCGATCTAGATACCGTGAAATGCAGCAAGGAAGTTTTTATTTATTAAGAAAAGTCGAACGATTGACTCAATACCATCTACACAAGACGCACTGATTCAGCATGTTCGCAGAGCATCTTATCAGTCCATGATTTGGTCTCAATGTTTAAAACCCCTCCAGGACCTTCCCCAACCAACTTCGTGGGGTTGGAAGGAAAATGAAGACAAGATAACCCAACAGTGGACCACGATCCCCATTGCAGGAGAGAGCTGTTTGTAGTTGGTTAGAATCGGTTGTAAGACATGCTCCGAGAATCGATGCAAAAGCAGGTCGTCTTCATTGACCTGTACACCGCTTTGCTACTGTGGAGGAGATTGCGAATGAGCTGTTTTTAATACTTTCTTCATTTATGTTTTGGGTTCTTTATTTCTTCATAACTATTAATTTGTTGTAAATGACGTTTTCAAAAAGATCGATCAGGTATTCATGATAGTTAATAGGTATTCATGACAGTTATAAGTATGGATTGCTCTTATAAAGAAACAGTGATACCATTGTACTTATATTTGTGCTCTTTTTATGCTCTTTGTGCTCTTGTGCTGGAACTTATGGGGGCAATTGCCCCGCCTCATCCAAGTTACGCCTGTAGTTTAAGGGTAATTGCTGTTATAGACAAAACACAATGTTGAAAGATCTTTTATGTTCTTTAAGTATATTTAGTACGAAAGCTGTGAGGCAACACTAGTCAGAAAATGAGCCACACCATCGCACTTGCATTTGTTTAACGGCGATTATATACATATCCACATACGAAAAGGTGTTATAAATGGTATCAAATTAAAGCTTAATAAATGTTGTTTCTCTTTTATTCGAGACAAAATTGCGAATTTTGAGGTCCTGAAAAGTTATAATAAAAATGAAATGAAGAAACATATGATTTTTTAATATTTTTATGTTTATACGAGTTACCGTTATATTTACATAAAATAAGAAAGAGTACTAAATTTTCGTACAAGCTAAGGGCTTTCAAATAAAAAAAAGAAAATTAAAATCGGACAATGGATAGAGGAGGTAGAGCCGTTTGAAAAAGTGGCCGCGGCCGCCATTTTGACCCCCTCCACTCCCCCTCCGCCCCGAAATTTTCGTTGGCCCCCCTTCGGAAATCATTCACGGGGAGTCAAGGAAGATGTGTGCAAACTGGGACCTTTTAATCATAAAATGCAGCGTCCAACCCCCTAACCGCCGGACTATATGTCAATCACTATGTTTCTAGCCTAACCGAATTTTCGTTTAACCGAATCACTCTTGGAACCATCAGATTTAATTAAATGAAACTCAAGTGAATATAAACAATTTCCTATAAACTAATATCGTCACTGCAATTCTTCAGTTTTTTTTTCTTAAAATAAAAACGTTACAAGAAATATATAAACCTACTCCCTCGGCTGGAATAAACAAAAACAAATAAAAGCTCATTTCCCATTCACCAATAACGTTTCAACAAATGACGATCAGATTCCGTTTCTGATAGCTACTTTCCTAAAATCCCAGTAGGCAAATCGATTTCAGGTTTCGCAAGAAATTTACAGGTTCCTTGCCAAATATCTTTCCAAGCCTGCAGTTAAACATAGCATTTCATACTCCTAAAACACCAAAATAACTCTAGCCCACATATATTTATCTGAATTTTTATATTAGCATCTGGAAATTGACCTTTAATAAGGAATAACAGGGAAGCGACACCATGATTAATCTAGAACCACCACGGTACTTCGAAGGACTACCGAAAACTGGGAAATCTCAGCTAAGGTGGACATGCAGTTTCTGACTTAAACTCGGAACCTTCTGAATGTGAAGCAAACTCACGCGCATGAAACACCAACTTTCTCAATTAATAAAATAGGATTATTTTAGAAAAAATTAAATAGCAGATTTTCCCAAATTATTAGTTCTACCACAATGCTCAGAGAGCACATCCAGTAAAGGTAGTACATATTTTCTCCAATTTCCCAATATTATTTCTTTTCGTCTGTGAGTCTATCTTCACACTTATATCTGGAAGGAAAATACTGTACATTGTAGGACATAAAGAGGATGTACGAGGGATATCCGGGATGGATATAATTTGGACGCCCTCTTTCGGATGTCCAGCGGACATTCGGGACGTATTTTGGACATCCGACGGACGTCCAGTGATGTGTGGGCTTGACATATATGATGGGTTTCCTGGAGATATTTGATTAGTGCTTGACAAATATGATGGATTTCCTTGATGGGTGTCATGGAGCAATTTTACGTGTGTCCTCGAGATATTTGATGGGTGTCCCTGATATATATGATGGGTTCCCTGACATATCAGATGGATTTACTTGACATATATGATGGGTTAACTTGATATATATGGTGAGTTTCTTTGAAATATATCATGAGTTTAATTGAGATATTTCATGGTTTTGCTTGAATTATGTCATAGGATTCCTTGAAATATTTAATATGTTTCCTTGAGATATTTCATAAATTTCCTTTAGATGTTTGATATCTGTCCTGAAGATATTTTATAGGTGAGCTAGAAATATATTTGATATTTGATAGTTGTCTTGGAGATATTTGATGGGTGTCCTTGTGATATTTGATGGGTGAACTGGTAATATTTGATGGGTGTCTTGGAGATATTTAATGGGTGTCCTGGAGATATTAGCTGTTTGTCGTTGTGATATTTTATGAATCCTTGATATATATGACGTGTTTTCCTGACATATCAGATGGGTTTCCTTGACATAAATTATGTACTCTCTTGACATATATTATGAGTTTCTTTGATATATATGATGGGTTTCCTGGAGATATTTGAAGAGTCCTTGACATATATGGTGGATTTCCTTGAGATATGTCATAGGTTTCCTTGAGATATTTGATATCTGTCCTAAAGTTATTTGATATGTGTCCTTGAAATATTTGATGGGTGTCCTGGAGATATTTGATGGGTGTCCTTTATATATTTTATATGTGTAAAGGAAATATTTGATGAGTGTCCTTGAGATATTGATTGGTGTCCCGGAGATATTGGATGTGAGTTATGTAGATATTGGATAGGTGTCCTGGAGATATTTGATGGATGTCATGGAGATATTTGATGTGTGTCCAGGATATACTTTGTTGGTGTCTTGGAGATATCTGATAGGTGTCCTGGAGATATTTGATCGGTGTCCTGGAGATCAATGGATGTTTGTCCTGAGGATATTTGATAGGGTTGCTATAGATATTTGATGTGTGTCCTGCAGATATTTGATGGGTTTTCTGTAGATATTTGATGGGTACCCTGGAGATATTTAATGGGTCTTTTGGAGATATTTGAAGGATGTCCTATAGATAATTGATGGGTGTAGTATAGATAATTGATGGGTGTCCTGGAGATATTTGAAATGTGTCCTTGAGATATTTGATGAATCCTTGATATATATGATGGGTTTCTCTAACATATCAGATGGGTTTCCTTGACATATATTATGTACTTTCTTAACATATATGATGTGTTTCCTTGACATCTATGAATGATTTCCTTGAGATATTTCAGAGGTTTAATTGTGATGTTTCATATGTGTCCTAAAGATATTTCATAAATATCCAGGAGATATTTGATGGGTGTCCTGGAGATATTTGATGGGTTTTCTTGGAGATATTGGATGTGTGTAATAGAGATATAGGATGTGTCCTGGAGATATTCGATGGATGTCCTGGAGATATTTCATGGCTCTCCAGGAGATATTTGATTTGTGTCCTGGAGATATTTGATCGGTGTCCTGGAGATATCTGATCAGTGTCCTGGAGATATTTGATCGGTGTCATGGAAATATTTGATCCGTGTCCTTGAATATATTTGATCGGTGTCATGGAGATATTGGATCCGTGTGATGGAAATATTGGACGGGTTGTCATGGAGATATTTGATCGGTGTCCTCGAGATATTGTATCGGTGTCCTGGAAATATTTGATCGGTGTCCTGGAGATATTTGATAGATGTCCTGGAGATATTTGATGGGTGACTTGGAGATATTTCATGTTTTTATAAAGTATTTGTTATGTGTCCTGAAGATATCTGATAGTTGTCCTGGAGATATTTGATTGGTGTCCTTGATATATATGATCGGTTTCTTTGACATATCAGATAATTTCCTAGACATATCTGATGGGTTTCCTTGACACATATGATGAGTTTTCTTGAGATATTTCATAGATTTCCTGCAGATATTTCATATTGAGGTATTTGATGTGTCCTAAATATTTGATAGGAGTCCTGGAGATATTTGATGGGTGTAATATAGATATTTCATGGGTGTCGTGGAGATATTTGACGGCTGTCCTGAAGATATTTGATGGGTGTCCTGGAGATATTGGATGTGTGTAGTGGAGATATCGGATGGGTGTACTGGAGATATATGATGGGTGTCCAGGAGATATTTGATGTCTCCTGGAGATATTTTGTCGGTATCCTTGAGATGTTTTGTGGGTGTCCTGGAGATATTTGGTGGGTGTCCTGGAGATATTTGATAGGTGTCTTTTTGATATTTGATGGGTGTCCTGGTGATATTTGATGGGTGTCTTGGAGATATTTGATGGGTGTACTGGAGATAATTGATTAGTGTCTTTGAGATTATTGATGGGTGTTCTGGAGATATTTGATGGGTGTTCTGGAAATATGAAATAATCCTTAATATATACAATGGGTTTCCCTGACATATCAGATGGGTTTCCTTGACATATAGGATAGGTTTCTTTGACATATATGATGTTTTTCCTGGAGATATTTGATGTGACCTTGGCATATATATTGGGTTTCCTTGAGAGATTGCATTGGTTTCCTTGAGATATTTGATATCTGTCCTGAGGATATTTGATATTTGTGCTATAGATATTTAATGTGTGTCCTGGAAAAAATGATGGTTGTCATGGAAATATTGGATTGGTGTCCTGCAGATGATTGTTGGCTGTACTGAAGATATTTGATGGTTGACTTGGAGATATTTGATGGGCCTTGTGGTAATAATTGATTCATTTGATCGGTGTCCTGCAGATATTTGATAGGTGTCCTGGTGATAATTGATGGGTGTCCTGGTGATATTTGACGGGTGTCCTGGAGATATGTGATGAGTTATCTTTAGGTATTTGATGGGTGTCAAGGAGATATTTAATGGGTGACCTGGAGATATTTGGTCGGTGTCTGGAGATATTTTTTTGAATCCTTGATGTATATGATAGGATTCCCTGACATATCAGATTGGTTTCGTTGACATATTTGATGACTTTACTTGACATATATGGTGAGTTTCCTTGACATATATGGTGAGTTTCTTTGATATATACACCCTCCATTCCAAAAGAAACAGAACATTTTAAAAAAACAAAAAAACAATGTACATTTTGGAACAAATCATTTTTATTAATCAATGTATTCCCCTTCTGCATCGATACACATATTTGCACGCTCCAACAAGTTGTCAAACGACTTCTCCATGTCCTTTATTGGAATGGTCTTTAGGACGGCGGTCGTCGCCTTCTCAATGGCTTCAATCGATGCGTGCCACTTTCCTTTCATCGCCAAATGCAGTTTCGGGAACAGATAGAAATCGCACGGAGCGAGATCTGGTGAATAGGGCGGATGATGCAAACGAATAATGTGATTTTTGACCAAAAATTCAGTTACAAGTCGCGAACGATGTGATGGTGCATTATCGTCCAAAAGAGTCCAACTGCCGATTTCTCGATATTCGGGCCGAATACGACGAATTCTTGCCAGCAAACGCTTCATGACGCCCAAGTAAAACTCTCCAGTGACTGTCTGGCCGGGCTGAACAAATTCTTTGTGGATAATTCCTTTTGAATCGTAAAAACAAATCAGCATCACCTTAACTTTTGACTTCACCAAGCGACTTTTTTTGGGTGGTCCTTCATCCGGCGCTCTCCATTCAGCACTTTGCCGCTTTGTTTCGGGCTCATATTCAAAACACCACGTCTCGTCACCAGTTACAATCGATTTCAAGAAGTTTCGATCCTGCCGAGCACTTTTAACAATGTCTTTGCAATGCGCAATTCGATCAACTTTTTGGTCTTCGGTGAGTTTGTGTGGTACAAACCGCGAATTAACATTCTTAAGGCCCAAAACTTCGGTCAAAATGCGGTATGCGGTTGTTTGAGGAATGCCTAATTCCATTTCAATAACTTTCACCGACGCTTTTTTGTTATGTTTGATGAATTCACGCACTTTTTCGATGTTTTCTTCCGATAATCCGGTTCTGGGACGGCCTGATCTTTCGTCATCATCCAGCGTCTCTCTACCCGATTTGAATCGCCTGAACCACTCGTAAACTTGCGTACGGGATAGACACTCATCACCATATGCATTTTGTAGCATTTGGTGCGTTTCAGTAAAAGGTTTACCCAGTTTAACACAAAACTCAATTGCAGCTCGTTGTTTGAAACTCATTTTCCGACCGATGTACACAACACACTGACAGTTGAAACGCAATAACTTTGTTGCCGTGCATCCAAATGTCATGACATTTATACCAGTTGTCAATGAGGGACTACGCCATCTACCGGTAAAATATTACAACAGATGGCACTAGTGGTACTATTTGTTTTCAAAAGTTCGGTTTCTTTCGGAATGGAGGGTGTATATGATGAATTTGCTTCACATATAAGATGAGATTCCTTGAGATATTTCATAGGTTTCCTTGAGATATTTCATATGTTTCTTTGAGTTATTTGATATGTGTCCTAAAGATATTTGATGGGTGTCCTGGATATATTTCATGGGTGTCCTGGATATATTTGATGGGTTTCCTGGAACTATTTGAAGGGTTTCGTGAAGATATTTGATGGGTGTCCTGAAGATATTTGATGGGTGTCCTGGAGATATTGCTTGTGTGTCCTGGAGATATTGGATGGGTGTCCTGGAGATATTGGATGGGTGTCTAGGAGATTTTTTAATTGGTGTCCTGGAGATAATTCATAGGTGTCCTGGAGATAATTGATGGGTGTCCTGGAGATATTTGATTGGTTTCCTGTAGATTTTTTATGAATCCTTGATATATATGATGGGTTTCCCTGACATATCAGATTTCTTTCCTTCACATATATGATAGGTTTCCTTGACATATATGTTGAGTTTTCTTGACATATATGATGGGTTTCCTGGAGATATTTGATGAGTCCTTGACATATATGATGGGTTTCCTAGAGAGATTTCATGGGTTTCCTTGAGATATTTGATATCTGTCCTGAGGATATTTGATATACTTGCTACAGATATTCGATATTTGTCCTGGAAATTTTTTATTGGTGTCCTGAAATATTTGATTGGTGTCCTGGAGATCTTTGATGGCTGTCCTGGAGATATTAGATGAGTGTCCTGGAGATATTTGATTAGTGTCTTGGAGATAATTGATGGGTGTCCTGGAGATAATTGATGAGAGTCCTGGAGATATTTGTTGAGCCCTTGACATATATGATGTGTTTCCTTGAGATATTTCAAAGGTTTCCTTGAGATATTTGGTATGTGTCCTAAAGGTATTGGATATTTGTCCTGGAAATATTTGATGGGTTTGCTGAAGATATATGATGGGTTTTCTTGAGATATTTCATATGTTTCCTTGAGATGTTTTTGATATGTGTCCTAAAGTTTTATTTGATAGGAATGCTGGAAAAATTTGATGGGTGTCCTGGAGATATTTGATGAGTATCCTGGAAATATTTGATGCGTGTGCTGGAGATATTTGATGGGTGTCCTGGAGATATTTGATGGGTGTCCTGGAGATATTGGATGTGTCTATTGGAGATATTGGATGGGTGTCCTGGAGATATTTGATCCATGTCCTGGAGATATTTGATGGGTGTCCAGAAGATAAATAATGGGCGTCCTGCGTATATTTTAATGGGTGTCCTTCAGATATTTAATGGTTGTCCTGGAGATAATTGATGAGTGTCCTGGAGATATTTGATGGATGTCCTGGAGATATTTGATGTGTGTCTTAGAGATATTTGATGAATTCTTGATATATATGATGGGTATCCCTGACATATCAAATGTGTTTCCTTGACATATAGGATGTATTTCCTTGATATATATGATGATTTTCATTGACATATATGATCGGTTTCCTGGAGATATTTGATGAGTCCTTTACATATCTAGTGTAGTAATAAATAATCCATTATTTTTGCATGACATTGAAGGCTTGACTTACCATAGTTTTAGCTCACATATGCGCCGTTTTGTTCTAAAACGTGTTGCCATTTGGAAGGTAATATCATGATGCCTCTCTCATAAAAGCCATTGTCCCTATTGGCAAAAAATTGAGACAGTCGATTTTCACAAGCCTCTATTGAAGCGAATTCTTTACCAGCAAACGTGTTCGCCATGGACAGGAACAGATGGTAATCACTCGGTGCCAGGTTGGATGCATAAGAACCTCCCAACCAAGCTCCCGGAGCTTCTGGCGAGTCACTATTGATGTGTGTGGCCTGGCGTTGTCCTGGTTTAACACAATGCCTCTCCTATTGGCCAAAGCTGGCCGCTTCTGGGCGATTTCTGAATTTAGACGGTCAAATTGTTGACAGTATAGTTCCGAGTTAAGGGTTTGGCCGTAGTAGAGCAGCTCATAGTAGATAATTCCCTGCCAATCAAACCAATCACACAGCAAAACCTTCCTCTTCGTCAATCCTGGCTTGGGCACCGTTTGCGCCGGCCCACCGCGCTTCGACCACGACCGTTTTCGCGTGACGTTGTCGTAAGTGATCCACTTTTCATCACGAGTCACCAACCGCATCAGAAATGGGTCGCTTTTGTTGCGATTCATCAGCGATTTCCAGATGGAAATTCGGTTCATGAGGTTTTTTTTTTAACTCGTGCGGCACCCATACATCAAGCTTCTTTGTGTATCCAGCCTTATGCAAATGGTTCCACACGGTTTTTTGTGCAATGTTTAGCTCTTGGGTAATCGAAAGAGTGCTTACATGACGGTCGGTCGCGACAATGTCCATGATTTTATCGACATTTCCGACACGTGGAATTCCAGTGCGTTGTACAGCTTTGACGTCAAAATTACCGGCACGGAAACGACGAAACAAAAATTGCGCGTGATTGGCTGTTACAGTATCAGGACCATAAACACTATTCACATTTGCAGCCGCCTGGCTTGCGTTTTCGCCTTTATCGAAGAAAAACTGTAAAATATAGCTTATTTTCTCTTTGCTAATGTCCATTTTGACACGCGCTCACACAACACTGAGTCAACTCATCACAACTTTCTGACCAGTGTTTCTAGTACGCAGTCTCATCGTTTGAACGCCATCTCGTTGAACCCGATCGGACTTATACAATGCTAGCTACAGATCACTAAAGGCATCTATTGGCAAAATAATGGATTACTTTTTACTACACCAGATATATGATGGGTTTCCTTGAGATATTTCATAGGTTTCCTTGAGATATTTGATATGTGTCCTAAAGATATTTGATAGGTGTCCTGGAAATATTTGATGGGTGTGCTGGACATATTAAATGGGTGTCCTGGAGATATTTGATTGGTGTCCGGGAGATATTTGATAGGTGTCCTGGTGAAATTTGATGCGTGTTTTTTTCTAGATATTTGACGTGTGGCCTGGAGATAATTGATTAGTGTCTTAAAGATAATTGATGGGTGTCCTGGAGATATTTGATGGGTGTCCTGGAGATATTCGATGAATCCTTGATATATATGGTGGGTTATACTAACATATAAGATGGGTTTCCTTGACATACATGATACGTTTCCTTGAGATATTTCAAGGGTTTCCTTGAGAGATTTATATCTGTCCTGATTATATTTGATAAGTGCTCAATAGATATTTGATGTGTGTCCTGGAAATATTTGGTGGGAGTCCTGAAAATATTTGGTTATTGTCCTGGAGATCTTTGAAGGCTGTCCTGCAGATATTTGATGTTTGTCCTGGAGATATTTGATGGTTGTCCTGGAGATATTTGATGGCTGTCCTAGTGATATTTGATGGGTGTCTTGGAGATATTTGATGGGTGTCCTTTAGATAATTGATGTGAGTTATGGAGAAAGCTTATATGTTTCCTGGAGATACTTGATATGTGTCCTGGAGATATTTGATAAGTGTCCAGGATATATTTGATAAGTGTCCTTAAGATATATGGTTGGTGTGCTGGAGATATGGGATGTGTGTCCAGAAGATATTGAATGTGTGTCCTAGATATATTTGGTGGAAGTCCCTGATATATTTGATAAGTGTCCAGGATATATTTGATGGGTGTCCTTAAGATATATGGTTGGTGTGCTGGAGATATGGGATGTGTATCCAGAAGATATTGAATGTGTGTCTTAGAGATATTTGATGGAAGTCCCTGAGATATTTATTGGGTGTCCTGGAGATATTTGTTGCGTGTCCTGGAGATATTTGACGGATGTCCTGTAGATATTGTATTGTGTCCCGGAGATATTGGACGGGTGCCCTGGAGATATTTGATCTATGTCCTGGAGACATTTGATGTGTGTCCAGGAGATATTTGATGGGTGTCCTGCAGATATTTGATAGGTGTAATAGAGATATTTGATGGGTGTCCTGCAGATATATGATCTGAGTACCAGAGATATTTGATGGGTGTCCTGGAGATATTTCATAGGTTTTGATTAAGATATTTGATATGTGCCCTAAAGATATTTGATGGTTGTCTTGGAGATACTTGATCGGTGTTCTGGAAATATTTGATCGGTGTCGTTGAGATATTTGATCGGTGTCCTGGAGATAGTGGATCGGTGACCTTAAAATATTTAACGGGTGTCCTGGAGAAATTTGATCGGTGTCCTGGAGTTGTTTGAACGGTGTCCTGGAGATATTTGATCAGTGTCCTGGAAATATTGGGCGGGTGTCATGGAAATATTTGATCGGTGTCCTGGAGACATTGGATCTGTGTCTTGGAAATATTGGATGGGTGTCCTGGAAATATTTGATGGATGTCCTGGAGATATCTTGCTGGTGTCCTGGAGATATTGGATGTGTGTCCTGGATATATTTTATGGGTGTCCTGGAGATATTTGATTTTTTCCCTTTTGTTATTTAATGGGTATCCTGCAGATATTTGATGGGTGTTTTTTGGAGATATTTGATTGGTGTCCTGGAGATAATTGATTGGTGTCCTGGAGATAATTGATGAGTGTCCTGAAGATATTTGGTGATAGTCCTGGATATATTTGATGGTCGTCCTCGAGATATTTCCCTGACATATCAGATTGTTTTCCTTAATCTATATGATGAGTGTCTTTGACATATATGATGGGTTTCCTGAATAAATTTGATGAGTCCTTGACATATGTGATGGGTTTCCTTGAGATATTTTATTGGTTTCCATTACATATTTGATATGTGTCCTAAATATATTTGAAAGGTGTCCTGGAAATATTTGATGGGTGTCCTGTGGATATTTGATATGTGTCCTGGAGATATTTGATGGGTGTCCTGGAGATATTTTATGTGTCCAGGAAATATTTGATGGGTGTGCTGGAGATATTGGATGGGTGTAGCGGAGATATTTATCGATGTCCAGGAGATATTTGATGATTGTCCTGCAGATATTTCGTGGGTGTCCCGGAGATATTTGATAGCTGTCCTAGAAATATTTGATGGTTGTGCTGGAGATATGTGATGGGTGTCGTAAAGATATTTGATGGGTGTCCTGGAGATATTTTTTGCGTGTCCCGGAAATATTTGATGGGTGTCGCGGAGATATTTGATGGGTGTCCTGGAGATATTTGATGGTGTCCTGTAGATATTGTATGTGTGTCTCTGAATTATTTAATTGGTGCCCTGGAGATATTTGATCTATGTCCTGGAGATATTTGATGGGTGTCCAGGAGATATTTGATGGGTGTTCTGCAGATAATTGATGGGTGACCTGGAGATAATTGATGAGTGTCCTGTAGATACGTGATGAGTAATTGACATATATGATGGGTTTCCTTGAGATATTTCATAGGTTTGCTTGCGAAAATTGATATGTGTCCTTAAGATATTTGATAGGTTTTCCGGAAATATTTGATTTGTGTGCTGGAGATATTTGATGGGTGTCGTAAAAATATTTGATGGGTGTCCTGGAAATATTTGTTGCGTGTCCTGGAGATTGTTGATGGGTGTCGCGGAGATATTTGACGGCTGTCCTGGAGATATTTGATGAATCGTTGATATATATGGTGGGTTTTCCCGACATATCAAATGGGTTTCCTTGACATATATCATAGGTTTCCTTGACATATATGATATTTTCCTTGACATATATGATGGTTTTCCTGGAGATATTTGATGAGTCCTTTACATATATGATGGTTTCCCCTGACATATCAGATAGGGTTTTCTTGACGTATATGATGTGTCTCCTTAAAATATATGGTGAGTTTCTTTGACATAAAAGTTTAGTTCCCTTGAGATATTTCATACCTTTACTTGAAATATTTGATATCTGTCCTGAGGATATTTGATAGGTTCGCTATAAATATTTGATGTGTGTGCCGGTGATATTTGATGGGTTTCCTGGTGATATTTGATGGGTTTCCTGGCCATATTTGATTGGTGTGTTGGAGATATTTGATAGGTGTTCTGGAGATAGTTGATGGTTGTCCTGCAGATAGTTGATGGGTTTCCTGGAGATATTTGATGGGTGTTCTGGGGA
>JAGDQP010046113.1:0-15408 GCA_022664845.1 Lepisma saccharinum
CATCACAATAATTTATCAGGATGTGTGTTCTTTCTTGATTTCGAATTGAGTCTGTGCGTTAATATAAATACTTTAATGTTTATTATCAGTATAGTATTCTGTAATATGAATAATCAACTTTTTATTTAAATGTCAATTTTATTTGTATTCTTTTCTCATTTTAGATCGCCAATATGTCATTGCTTATCTCTCGTGTATACACTATATTATTATTATTATACAAAATATACACTTTATTATTACAATGGCAAGGTTAAAAGATTGGCATTAGCACCCATTTGCTGCCGACCGGGTAGTTGTCGATTTTTCTGTATTAATTTCAAAGTTTACCTAACACAAGGTTCTTGTGAAAAAAAGGAATTACATGTATTATACGAACTGCACGGTTGCAGAACAAATTCCTCAAAAAAATCTTGATATGTATGGGGTGCCTTGACTTCGTAACCAGATACTGGGTCTGGAAGATTGTTAAGGTATGAGGAGTAGTGTATATACAAAGATAATTAACGTTCCACGCTAGTGTAATGGACAGCATACCCGGACGGCAACTGGGAGATGCGGGTTCGAGTCCCGGTCGCGACGGTTACTAATTTTTCTGTATTAATTTCAATGTTTACCTAACACAAGTTTCTTGTGCAAAAGGAATTGCAATCCTAAATATAGGCAATTACGCCTAAAATTATACTATTATTTTGCATATTAACCGGAATTTCGGGGTGGGGTTTTAGGCAAACCCCTTAAATACATACAACCATGAGTAAGGGTTGGGGGCCCATTTGACCGGGGGCACCTTAGAACAGTGGAGATAACTTTTAATTTATAAAACGACATTTTTTGTCCAACATTTATAAATTGCAAACATCATGCCATACATTTGTCATTTGTTTTCATCATTTGTATACCTTACCTGGCGACGTAAGGTACTTGATGTATTTTGTGCGTACTAAAATAAAAATTCATCTCAGATATAGCCGACCGGGTGACCGAGCAGTCTGCGGCAGTAGACCATCGGCTCAAAGTCCCGGGTTCGAGTCCCGGCAGGGGAATGGGCGTGGATTTTAACAGCTAAAGGCAAATCGTGACGGGTCGAAGTCTAAAGTTACTAGACTGACCCACATACAAATATTCTTTTTATTCATCTCAGAGATGAATAATGCTCATCTCAGTAAGCTTCTGGAGAGAAGAGAACTGTAGCATATCTTCCCACGTTAACTTACAATGTAACTATACTCCTTCACGCATTAAATTGTCCTTGTTGCTTTCTGATACTCCTTCTCCTTCTTCCATAATAACAAAATGTGCGTAATTGGACGTACTGAGGCAGTCTTGAACAAAAAGAGCGGGGTAGATTTGAACACGATATCAGCTTACGTCCCTACAGCTAAAACTTACTGTTGAGAAGAAAAATTAATTTGCAACATTTCAACAGTGTTAAAGCATTTCAATTAGGCTATGTGTAACACTCTAAACAAAATTTGTACGAGTTCAAAGTTTATGCAAGCCTAATGGTTATGAAATCCTCATAACCCTAATAAAGAAACAAGCAAGCAAGTAAGTTCAACGTTTATTAAGAACTGCTTAGATTATATTCTTTGTATGGCTAGTACAACTTTAGTTTACTTTCTTTTGCTTCTGTATTTGTATGTAGAAGCATTTACTAAGAAATTATATGATCTTGTAATAAAATTAAGGAAGTGTTCAAAGCTGTCCCAGACATGTTCAAATCTACCCCCTAAGGGGCACCTTTGAACGATAGCAACCCAGTTCCTATCTTTGCCTTAAGGTGACAATGAAGTACGTCATTTTCTTTGGTGAACTGTATATATGTTCCAATGCATGTGTTATATAGCCGACCGGGTGGACGAACGGTTTGCGGCGGTAAGCCATCAGCTTGAAGGTCCTGGCTTCGAGTCCCGGCAGGGATATGGGTATGGATTTTAACAGCTAAATGGGGAATCGTGACGAGCTACGAAACTGGTCCATATATATATATATATAATGTTTACCAAGAAGTTTTAGATGTTATTTATCTCTCTGAATGTGAGGAACCAAAATTAAATATGTCAAACAACGCGTTCAAAGGTGCCCCCCTCTTCCTACTTCCATATTGCTCAATATCATTGTTTTCGATATTTTTTATATTGTTTGGTATTTTGGTATATTGATATCGTTCGGTATTATTGATATTTCGGTATTATCGGTATGTTGGTATTTCGGTATTATCGGTATGTTGGTATTTCGGTATTTTCCGTATATCGGTATTTCGGTACATCGGTATTTCTGTATCGTTCGGTATCCAAAGCATACCGAAAGTCGGTATTAAAATCTCAATACCGAACACCCCTACTAAAAGTGCCCTATAAATTGTACCTAACAATTTTAAGGGAATCACTGATGCAAATCTTTTAGCGTATCTTCAACTATTTTCAAGCTATTACAAGTAGTAATGGTATCGAGACGAGGCGAGACTGACATCAGTATCGTTCTCGTCTCAATTTTTTTAGGACAAAGTTGGTCCTGTTCTCGCTTCGACCTGGAAATTCGGGTCTTGGTCTCTGTCTCGATTGTAAACCTCAGTTTCGTCTCGGTCTCGAGTCTCGACACGTTACTCTCAGTCTTGTCTTGATCTCGTCTTGAGAGTCTCGAAAGACGATAGACTTTAAAAAATTGTCGCCCCTTGACTTACTTGAAATGGGTACGCATGATTCCCGTTGTCAGTACGAGAACAAGAATATTAATATGATATGAACATAGTTTATGGCATTATTAATTTGGGGTTTAGATTAGAAATGATATTCTGAAATAGAGATAAAAATATTCTGATTTTAAAGTAATGAAAGGCTTTAGTTTGGATATATAGAATACAAATAAACCAGATACATGAAAATATTTCCATTATGAAAACGGATCCATGTTATACCACAAAATGGGAAGTTGGTATTAGTAACATTTAAGTTCTCATTTTTGTAAATTATATTTAAATTGACTGAATAACTGTTATATTAAAAATGAAACAATTAAACCTTAGTGGAAATTTTCTACCAGATAGATTTATGGAAATAAATAAAGATACACTGTTAAAGACTTTTGAAAATATTCTTGAGTAAAGCTAGGCAACCACAGCTGCCTGGAAATTGTCAGCAATTTTGCTAATAAAAAGCATCTATCATACAGTTCTCAGGAGTATTCGAAGCAAAAGAAAAGAAGTCTGAAGGAGATTTGAATACGGGTTCTTTAATTAAATGTTTAGCGTCGTACTGACTGCTCTAAATTTCCAGTTAAACGAAAACAGTATAGAGTATTAGAACTATGTTGGCTGAGTCCCGAAGACCTAAGTTGATCCAACAAACTACGCCACATTTTAATGATTTTTTTAAATTGTCATATATGGTACGGAATTCCCATTCACTCAAAATATATTTCAAAACAAGAACTGACAAAATGGTGGCAGCAAACTCTTGATCAATACAGCTACGATAAGAAACAGTTTTCTTATTCTGCGCATGTACATAACTGAAAGCGGAAAATATTAAGATAATTATACGAATAGTCTCTGAGTTCTCTTCCATTACAATGAAACAACACGAAATACTAAAATTCTGCGAAATTTTCCTGACAATTCCTAGCAACATTAAGAAAATTTTTAACAGTGTATATAGTATGTGACGAAAATGTTACTTATTTTGTACAAGGAATATAATCAAATACAAAGAAATTGAAAATACCATTTACCGAACTCCACAGCCACACGAATGAATTGGTTTACAATACTGCTCTTGACTTATTGAAAGAATGAATTCACATGTTCATAGGTATGGACTACAGCTGCACCATACATTAAAACAAAGAGAAGAGTGAACTGTGCTACCTGAAGACGCTAATTTCAAATAGCGTATTGAGAATCTTATAAACTGAAATAAGCACATTTGTATTTTAAAAAAGCCATGTTATCAGATTAAAACGTCATTGCAACAATCCTAGTAAACCAAAGCTTAATAGGTATAACAATTAACTTTACTGTGTCTAAGGCATACTATGTATGTACAATCTTATATCCCCTCTATGTCTTATGTCGACAACTTTCGACTTAGGAACTACCAGGGCTACGAAGATAGTTATGGTGCCGTTTAGGTGTCCCGTGACTAAACTCTTACTTACTTGTTTCCATATATTTACACAAATAAAAGAGCATTAGATTGTCTACATCTTTTCTAAGGTACCGGTTAGTATTGAAACCTTCCATTAAAAATAGTAGCAAATTGCATAAGAAAAGACCTATATTAGAATTTAGAAATTTTGACTTCTTGACATATGCTTCATATTTTTTTTCAGGATCAGCCTAGCAGGGGCTGACATAAATGGTAAAGTGTCTACAGAAGTAGAGAACGATCAGCAGGGAGTAAGCATGGGGATGAAAATTCGCAGAAGAAAATAAATGTCTGTATTTATCCTAGTGATTCCGCCAGACTCCCAGAAAGTCTCGAAACACCCCCACCTGTGATAAATTAATAGAAACCGTACAAAACTTAACTTAACCTACTCCCCCCTCAATTTTGACTTTCAACCCCATAAACTGAAAATCCTGGCGGAAACCCTGATGTATTCGTCCCCGAATCAACCTCCATAACAGAAAATAGTTTGGCATTGATAACTTGACTACATATATGACTTGTAGTCATATATTTAAACTACAATATAACACGTTAAATAAAATTTATCAGAATGAAACTAATTGCCACAAGATTTCTTCTAGTATAAAAAATCATAAACAAAAGATGAAATTAATCTCGAGTCTCGAGGGATAAGTCTCGGTCTTGGTCTCGTCTCGAATAAGTATCGATGCATAGTGTCTCGGTCTTGTCTCGATTCTTGGATCTTAGTCTCGGTATCGGTCTTGGTCTCGAATTCGAGACGAGACCGATACCAGTCTCGGCCTCGGTACCATGCCTAATTATAAGTTAATGAAAATAATATTTTTAATTCCACAATACCTGTAACAATGGGTGAAAATGGCAAAATAAAATAAGAAAGTGCCGGTTATTACGAGATAAAGCAATAACTCCAGACACCCCGAGAGGCGTCCTATTACTCAGAGTGCAGTGTTCAAACTCATCCACAAAGTTAAACAAACGGGAAGTGTATATAACAAACCAAAAAGCGGTGGCCCAAAATTGGAACTCATGCGAAGACAGCAAGTGTGGTTTAGGCAGAGAATGTTAAAAGTCAAATGAAGCACTCGATGTTTATCACGGCAATGAGAGCTGGTCTAAACTCTATTGTTCGTGTTCCCTACAAACACAAATAGTTGCTGTACAATCCGCAAATGCTAGGTACGTCAATTGAGTGAAGATTATCTGTATCGACGTCTTTAATTTTCTGAGAGGGAGTTGGAGTTAATTTGAAGTAACCTAACTTTTTATTTAAGATTACTTTTAGTGATAAAGCCGTCCATACAAATAATCGAACTCCATTACTTTTAGTGATGGAGTTCACCCCATGGGGTTGCGGGTGTGGATTGCTGAGTTACAGAAGCACGTACGGATAAACCACGCTTACATTAATAATATATATTGATTTTGAAGTTGACACCCTCCCTCCCGTATCAGTATTCCTGGTAGCTCCTGTATTGAAAAAGATCACCGTTTGATTCCATATATCCAGTTTAGTAATTAACTTCAGTTTCAAACATTTATTTACAGTTTCCTTTGAGTTACAGCATCTGAAAAGTCCCGGAAACCTACACCATGTTAATTTTGACCATTAATTTGGTCTTGTAGATGCCAAAAATGTACGAGCAATCGAAAAATGTTTATTGTAAAAGTTGTTGGAAAATTAGTGTTTGTTTCATTGGGAGAAAATTCCACCCCTGTTTCCGTTAAGAAGTTTTAATTTGATCCCCCTAGAGGTATTTCTGAGAAGTCCATGCTTTCAGAGCTGCGTTATAGCCCGGTTATGTTTTTACAGAATCACCCACTATATGGATGTCTGAAATGTTCCGGTATTTCATCTACAAACTCTGGCAACCCTAGACTGACATAGGTGAGTGAACACTTCAAAGTCAGTTATATGGCAGCGTATCAGATTGCGTATTTCCTGTAGTTCGCAAGCTTTCGTGAGTTATGAATTTTATTTTCATAACGTATTCCCAAAACAAAATAGTGTCATTTGTATAGGGTTATAATTTATTAGAAAAATATTTATTTTTCGTTGAATAAAAAAACATTGTATATGTTTACTATATATATCATATAGCACAAATACATTCTCAGCATATACTACAAACACTACTCTCGCAATATGCGAAAATGTTGTGCGAATTCCTTTGAATGCACATGGAATAAAAATGTTTTCACATTTGTAATTTGTTACCCTAAAATAATTTAACTACCTTCAAAGTTGATTACTATTATTGAATTAGTTTCTTCACTGGGATTCGAACCACCTTCCACGTCGTTATCCTACCCACTAGGCCATCGAGATAGCTAATAACAAAGATTGCAAATGTCAAAATTATGAATAATTTTGATATAAAAACAAAAAATGTAATTGATGTTGAGCAAATGCTACTTTTTATCAAACCCATAAAAAATATGCCAGTAATATACAATTATTTGCTTGAAGCAACAAATGAAAGTGGAATAAAAAATTTTGAAAACGGATAAAAACTGTTATTCTTTTTTATTCTTATTCCCCATTTTCTAAGCATGTGTAAATAAAACCTTCTCCACTACAATCTACAAATAATACTAATGAAGAGAAACTTTTAGGGCTTAAGTACATAGCAGAAGAGAAACAAAGGAGAGAAGATTGAAAAATTGTATCCACTGCTGCTTACGAAAAACAAATACGATAACGATACAGCATGGGGTGAAAAACAAAACCTGAGTGATATTCTCTGTTCAGACAGCTGGGAAGAATCAAGTTGCACCTGAAGATTTTTTCTTCCTTACTCACTGAAGCCTTGCCCAGTGTAGGAAGAAATTGTCAGTAAATTTTAAAGGGGTAAAATTAGAAAGAGGGTTATCAACGTGGAATTGTTTTCAAGGTAGCCTATAACTGCAGTCTAGTCCAACAGGTTTTCTTCACAGTTCATAAGAGAACACTAACCCGCCTGTTTACCTTCTGTTGACCAAAAGTAGGGGGTCAAGTTTTTTTTCTCGATTTCCTGAAGTGCTCACATCTTGAGAAGGCTTCTCTATATGATTGTTACGTGAATGAAAAGAATCATTGTTATTTTAGGTCTACATTTCTTCAAAAAGCTAACTAACGAGCTGCGAAACTTCGTAGGTAGAAGCATAATATGAATACCTAGGAAATGGAACGTGCTGAATTTCAATTTTCTCCATTGGGTATTGCTGGGAGGTCTCCACTGTTGACAATTGTACTCCACATAAATGAAGATAGACCCACCAGTTTTGATCCAAGAGCTGCAAAATTTTGTAAACAGATACATGTTATGAATACCTACGAAAAGGTACGGACCGAATTTTGATTTTCTACATTGGGCTTTATTGAGAGGGTTCCATTCGTGAGAGTTGCACTCCAGATAAATGAAGATAGAACCAACAGTTTTGATCCGAGAGTGTCAAGATTTTGTAAACAGACACATATTATGAATACCAAGGAAATGGTATAGCCCAAATGTCGATTTTCTCCATTGGGCATTGTTGGGAGGGCTCCAATTTTGAAGATTGCACTCCAGATAAATGAAAGTAGAACCAACAGTTTTGATGCAAGAGCGGTAAGTGGTTGTAAATAGAAACATGTTATGAATACCTAAGAAAAGGCACGCGCCGAATATCGATCTCCATTGGGTATTGTTGGAATGATTCCATTGTTGAAGATTGCACTTTAGATAATTGAAAATAGAAACAACAGTATTCATAACTAGTGTCTGTTTACAATGTCTTGCCGCTCGTGGATCAAAATTGTTAGTTCTATCTTCATTTATCTGGAGTTCAATCTTCAATATTGGAGCCCTCCCAACAATGCCCAATGGAGAAGATCAAAATTCGACCCGTGCCTTTTCCTAGGTATTCATAACATGTATCCATTTATAAACTCTTGCATCTCTTGGATCGAAACTGTTTGTTCTATCTACATTTATCTGGAGTGCAATCTTCAACAATGGAACCCTCCAAACAATGCCCAATAGAGATCAAAATTCGGCACGTACCGTTTCCTAGGTATTCATAACATGTGTGTGTTTACAAAGTCTTGCCGCTTCTGGATGAACACTGTTGGTTCTATCTTCATTTATCTGGAGTGCAATCTTCAACAATGAAGCCCTCCCAACAATGCTTAATGGAGAAAATCGAAATTCGGCCCGTACCTTTTCCTAGGTATTCATATTATGCTTCTACCTACGAAGTTTCACAGCTCTGCCATAGAAATCGTTGGAGAAATTTACGTTTGAATTTGGGTATTTAATTTCATTGGCGATTACAGCACCATCTAGCGTCCGAGATTTAAAATATTCCTGAGTACTCATTGACCTTAAGCTCTACGGATACGATTCAAATTTAGTTAGAATGTTAACTAAAATGTAACCATGTAATATTTCTTCCTTAATGAACTCACGTTTACTAGAGTACATTACGAAGTTACTTCAATCCCTTTATGATGAAACTGGTTGGATTGAGTTTCTTCTAGTTGAATATGGTTGAATATGAAGCAGAATTATACTTTTGTTAACTTCATTAATTGAATCCAATCGAGTTTACTTATGGCCCATAGGCAACTCTGGCTCAGGACGGGATAGGGTATTTGAGAAGTTAAGGAAAGTAGTGACCAGGACTTTGCTTAAGATAAATTCCGGTAATCGCCTGGTGAAATTGAGTGAAACGCTAGAAAACCTGTCAGGGTGGTCAGCCGCAGGATTTGAACCCACGTACCTTCTCGTTGCCGACCTAAATGAAGTCTGCTACTTTACCTAAAGAAGACTGAACTCAACGTTTTTAAGAAACACGTTAAAGGCATGCTTTAGCGTAATTGTAACAAGTACACCTTTGTACCCGTCATTCCTTAAGCCTCAGAGATTTAGTATGAGAGTATAGAACTTGTTTTCTGAAACATAAAATATAACAATTTTATTTGGATTGTTTGTGAGTATCTCAAGGGATTGTCTCATTCACAGATTCCAATACTTCTACTACTTTCCCATACTTGGCTATGTGAGTTGAGCAAGAATCAAAGATAGTCATGAAGATCATTGGTCGTCATGAATGTATAATAAATACAAGAGCAAATATGTTACGACACGAATGTCATTATCGAAACGAAAAATTTTGTTTGCCCTTTATATAAAACTGTGTATAAAGAACCAGTTTATTCAGGCTTATTCAAAAGGTGGAAACTGCTTTTGCACATTCGCCAGTTAATGCCTTGCAGTTTAGATGCAAAGCTGGTGCTAAATGAAACCCTCATATCTAAGATGAATGCAGATTGAAACATGCCGCTCATGCTCTTAGGTTTCTTTTAAGAGATAACATTGTTAGAAATACACTAAAAGAACACAAAGTCTTGAGATACATAATGAACTAAAAAGTTCATTTTAGTATATACTTCGACTAATTTTCACACAAAACCTAGTGCCATCAGTGGTGCGATGTTGGAGATTTCCTGCAATATTTTAAGGAGATAGAAAGTATGCCTGGTCGTCACTATGATAGAGAAATACTGTTCTATAATACAACTTGAAACTCAGAAACAATAAGTTTAAATTCATACGTTCAAGAATGGACTACTATATACTTGGCTTGGAGATATTTTGTTCTGAATGTGTTATGGTTAGGCATCACTTCATACATATAAGTGGAAATTATGCATTTGCGGTTTACTTTCATATGAAAGTTTGCACTGAAAATGATTTCGATTTTAAAATTATTGATGAAGTTGACGTGTTAATTAATTGCACCCATCCTTATTAAATATAGCTATGGTATCAACACAGAGGGACCCAACGGAAACTTCTCATCCTGTATATTTTATAACCGATTGATTTCCAGGAATAATAAAAGCGCATTACTTTTAATTTGAAGGGTAATGCACCATTTTTGTGAAGCACTGTATACTGACCCTGTTTTGCGGTCTAGTGGCTAAAAAGTGAAAATTCCTTAAGTGGCATTATAGTTCAAATGAAGCAAAATCTGAACGGTCTTTCGACTCTGTTAAAAACATGTGATCCTTTACAATTTTTTTGAAGACCTGGAAAAATAACGTGTGGAACTCTTAAACATCCACACGTAAAATTTTCAGATGTTTCAGTAGAAATCTGGAATGTGATGAGCGATTGTTATATAACTCCAGATAAATCATATAATATCAGCGCACAATATGCCCAGGTAATAATGATGGATACGATCGCTGCATGCATTGCGAATGTAATAGTGTTGTTGTAGGAGACGTTCTATTTGTAAAGTGAGATGGAAAATTTCCAGAAAATTTTCCACTATATTTTTTCAGAAAATTTACAGTTCTAAACAAATATCCACTTTTAAGTATAAACTCCACAATAAGCTACAATAATGATTGAATCCATGTATAGGAATATTAAATAACTGAAAATTATAATTTTGCAATAACAACCTATTATAACTGCAAACACTTAATTACGGCAAAGTCAGTGCTCTACCTACTGCACCACACGGGGGCTCAAATATTAGTATTGATAATGAAACAAATACATGATGTTCCTGTGTGTGCTAACTACAGAAAAAATAAATTCGTTTTAATTTTAATTTAATGGAAAAATAAATTCTTATAAATAAAATTTTAACAGAAAGTAAGAAGTTCTGTGCTGATTTTATTGTATTGAATATACATAAATTTTCGATAGAGTGTAAACTATATGAATACGATTAAAATATCTGAGACAATCGGATCGTATTCCTTACGTCATGAAAAACCTTGATTTCGTTTCCAAAGTACAGCAACAATGTAGGAATAAGTGGAAAAACTTTTGATTAAACGGAAAAAAAATCTTTGGTTTTTCATTTTCTAAAACTGCAGTATTTTTTATGTGTGTAGGTATAGCAAAAATGAAGGAACTAGTAGAAAAACGTTTGATTAAACGGAAAATTTTCCTTAACCTTTTCGTTTTATGAAACTACAGTTCTTTTATAATTTATGTAGGTACAGCAACAACATAGGAACAGGTGAAAAAACTTTGGATTAAACGGAAAATTTTCCTCAGTTTGTTAAATGTATGAAACTACAGTATTTTAAATGTATACAGATACAGTAACAATGTAGCAACACGTGGAAAAAACATTTGATTAAACCGAAAATTTTAATTAGGTTTTTCAATTTATGAAACTACATTATTATTTCATATATGTATGTACGGCAACAATATAGAAACAAGTGGAAAATCTTTTCATATTCAAAATTTTCCGGAAAATTTTTCTCATTACGTTCTATCATTTCATGTGATGTTTACTTTCTGTACAAGTGCTTCACACAGATTGCGGATATGGGCTAGCTACGTTTACTATAGCAAATTATTGCCTTCTAAATTTTTTTCTGCAAAAAGAGACAATAACTTTTAAATGGCTATGTCTGTTGACCACTTTTATATCAACGAAAATAAATGTTTTGCATTTCAGCACCGGGTATGCGAAAACACTTTTAAACTTATCGCATTGCTAAAATGTGTTTTAAGTTTTTCACAACTATGTCTGTCATTTTACTTATAAAGCTCGGATATTCATTGTGGTTTATTTATTTTGAACCCGACGATCTTCTCGTAAGCCTTTCTGCTCACATAGCCAGGGGATCTTGTTTGATGTTAAATTTCAATGTGCATGATAACATTGTAAGGACATTGGTTTAAGGACATACATTTTACTCGTTTACAATATATGTTTAGTCTATTATTATTTTCTTTCATTTTTATTTAAATGCGCTAGGCAGATTGTTATGCCCACCCGTATGAAGTCGATGTGACCCTAAAAATTACCTCCCGTTTATCACTAAGTACAAACTAATTTTATTTTTCATTGTCTTATCATTTAACACAATTTCCACGATTCCATAACTATTCTGTTGTATATTCTGTTTTCAGGATGTAGAATCCGCATTTCTTCAAACAGTATTCTATGGTTCTGGAATCGGTGAAAAATAAGTTACATGACAAGATAATGAATAAAGACAATCTTTTTTTTAGTCGTAGGTAGGAGGTAATTTTAAGAGCCATATTGACATTGACATCAGAATAACAAATTAATTTTAATTTAATAATAAAATAATAATAGACTAAACATATATTGTAAACTGGTAAAATTTATGCAACAATATCCTAACGTTTTTATATATTGTAATTTAATATCAAACAAGGTCCCTTGACGATGTGAGCAAAAAGCCGTAGGGTTAAAACTAATGAACCACAACGAATATCAGAAAAAGCTTTATTAGTAAAATAACAGACATAACAAGAAAATACGGAGTGGCGGACAAAAGTATGACCAAAACAATTTTGCCTTAAACATTACCACAATTATGTCTATACTAAATTTAACTAAACGTTTGAAATTTAGTTCAGATTAATAATAATTTTAGCTGTCAAATGAAACTTAATTGCAATTTTTAAGGATTTATACAGGAAAATATACTTTTGTTGCCAGATAAAAGCATTGGAACACGGTCAACGCAGAATTAAAAGCCTTGTAAGACTACGTTTTGTCCACGTAACTTTTCAAATTTTTTGTCATTGAACGAATATATTTCTTAATCAATCCTGAACCTATTTAGCCCAGTTCTTCAGTTCTGTTCTGGTTCTGATGTAAGGTTATCTGATCTTGTTCTCTTGTTCATTCCTTCTATTATTGATGGAATTTAAATGAAAACTTCGATGTACAGTCATCAAGTGTGAGATGTGTTCCATATAGTCCACTGTGAGACAATTTATGCACTTTGCGTTGGGTCATTTCCTTTTTGGAAATCAAAATCATATTTGCTAAGTCCTACTTATTAGAACTTTCTTTAAAAGTTTCCTGCAAAACGCACTTACAATACTTACGCATTATGTATTCTATAAATACAAGTTCTATACACCATTAGAGTTTATATATAATCTCACACCATTCCATCCTTCTCCATGTTTTAATGTGCGTATCACCTTTTGAGAATCCCATACTGGGTTGCGCTTTCTCCATACTAATATTCGTCCATAATCACGCCATATGTTCAACTTGCTCTCATCTCATCTTGGAATTTTGTCCCGAAAGTCATTGTTGTCTACACAAACGCATGTACAAGCTATTAAAATATATTCTAATTTGTTTCACTAGCTAATGATTTCCTTCTTAGAAACCTGGCATTATACCTGGCACATACAAAATGGGATTCTCAAACCACAGTAGGCAGAGTCAAGCATCGAGGTATAATGCCAGGAAGTGCAATGTTGTGGGGTTCCATATTCTCTAATAGCGTATGGATCTTGCATTTATAGAAAGTACAGTGGGTACGTTTTGATCTAAATACATTTTCCAGGAAAATATTGAGAAAAGTGCTGAGAAATCGGGTTCAGGGTATTAGATTTCGATTTCCAACAAGAAAATGAGCAAACATTGAGTGTAGAAATTATTTCATAATGTATTGTATGGAAGTCATTTCTCAGTTTAAACACCCTACCTCAGAGTTCTAACTTAAATTCGATTGAGAAAAGATTGAATGAACTCGCAAATAGGGTCACATAACATTAAATCAGTATCAGAATACAACTTAAGGATATCCATATAGAAAAAAATGCTAAGTAGTTTCAGACAAGAATACGAAATATGTTCTTACAATTGGAAAGAAAGTATGAAAAGTTACATGGAGAAAAAGGACTCTAAGAAGATTTTGAATTATCTGAGTTGACGGGGTTCTAATGTTTTTGTCCGGCTATAAAATTGATTTTTCCTTTGATAATCCGTATAAAATAAATTTAAGTAGTATTTCCCAGCTAAAATTATTATTATTTCAGTGAACTGCATTTGTATTACAATTTGTTTTGTTAAATTTAATATAGACACAATTATAGCAATGTTGAAGGCAAAAATTGTTTTCTTCCAATACTTTCGTCCACCACTGTATCGTGGTATGCAAAATTATCAACCGATATGGTAATATGGTTTAATTCTTTAGGTTTCCCGCCCTCAACGTTCTGGAATCAAATCCGCCTGGGTCGTAGTATTTTTTTTATTTTAGAATTAATTGCTTAAGGAGCAAGGCAGACCATAGTTTTGTTACTAGGAGCAACCCAAAATATGAAGTTATCTAATATATTTGGAAATGATGAAACATTAGCAGTGTAGATGCAAGTATAAGCATAACGTTTACTAAAATCCAGGTAAAAAGTAATAGATGCACCTTTAAATAGTTATTCAGAGCTTTCCTTTCATAGTGCGTAAAGAAACGAGTCTAAAACAATTATACATATTTCAAAAGTATGTCCTTTACAACTTGAGTGTAAAAATATACTTTAATTTCGTTAACCTAATTTAACGTGCCTTTAAACTAGGAAACATCGGTATTTTACACGGTAACCTTAAGTTAAAATAAGCTGGATTAGTGACTTTAAATTAGCATCTTTTCCCTTTCCCCGTAATGGTAGTTTTCCACCTTAAACCAATTCAACAAGCACCTTCGTCCGATTTGTGGTTGAACGCCCCCACGAGTGCAATTACAAGTCGAAAGGGGACAGAATGTTGCCTCGTGCGCAGTGGCGGTTAACCAATGAATCGTGACAGTCTGTAGGGGCCTCTTAACGGTAGATTTGCGGTCGCGCCGTTGCAGTTATCATAATTGTCAGATACCTCAGGGAAATATCACCAATTGCTTACTATTCTATAGAACTGCTGGGATGAATGTATGTATTTAACTACACAACACCGATCACATATTGCACTTCGCTTACTTATATGTGTTTAATCTACCTCTTATTTCATTATGAACATCAATAACCGGAAACGTTAACACAAAATTGTAAGGTGAGATTAATAATTTCGTGATCTAGCAATTAGTCATATTCAATATATATATAAATACCTTCCAATAATTAGTAAGGTTTCCTCAGATGAAACTAACGTTACTGTCTGTTTCAGTATTTAAATATTGCGTTTACGAAAAAAAATGATTCACAAGGTATCTGGTTTCTGTGACTATCTCTTGTACATAGCGCTTGTACTATTAAGAAAGGAAACTGTCCATCGGACTTCCTGAGCGTGCCTTACGCTAATGCCTTTTATTAAATGTATTTATTGTAAAGTTTTAATAAATAACATTTACGTGACTATTGGATTGTACAGCCAAATTGAGATACTTTTGAATACTTTATTACAAAAAGCTCTGAAAAATTTGAAATCAAGTGAAACATTATTTCACCGAATTCTCCTACTCCGCTACCTACCACTCCTATTGTATGTA
>JAGDQP010046115.1:0-15407 GCA_022664845.1 Lepisma saccharinum
AGAAAGCCAAGTGCTAAAATTGATGTCGGAATCAAATTACGCGAACGTATACAGCGCAAACGCGAAAATGTAACGAATTATGTTATCGATATTCAAGCATTGATAGCAAAATTCAATTACGACATTGAAGAAGACGCAACAGTAAGTCTTATAATAAATGGCTTACGACCCTATTATTTAGAACAATAGGGAATAAATCGTTTCAAACAGTAAATGAATTACTTACTGAATTGCAAGCTATAGAAACGACACGATATACAGTGCGTAACCGTCAACGGAAAACTCGTGCTGAGGATAGGCATAAAAAGAAAAATCATAAACGTTCTTATTCTTCGGATTCTTTACCATCTTCGGCATCAAGTTCTGACTCTCATTCAGAAATTTCTGATAAAGAGGATGAAACATGGATAAAAGTTTCACCAAATGTTATCCATAAATCGAAAGATGAACCGCAAACAGCGGAAGATGTTGAAGCTTTACAAGCTCAAATGAAGAAATTGTCATTACAACTACGACAATATCCACAAAAATCTAAGTCTAAAATGCAACCGCGCTCAAATCAACAACAAACACAACAGCAGCAACAATTCAAAAAACAACGTCAAAATTATAGCAGAAATCAACAAAGTAATTATAAAGGAAAGAATTTTGATCCGAATTTTCGCTACAATAATAGAAATTATAACAATAATTTTCGTGAACAATATAGATATCCGCGAAATAATTTCCAGCAGAATGGAAATTATAGGCCAAATTTTCAACAGCAACGTTATCAGCAACAACCATCATATAATCAAAATCGCTCTTTTTCAAATCCGTATAACCAAAATTATAATAATCAGTATTATTATAATAGACAAAATCAAGGATATAGACAAGCTCCGCGATTTCGGCAACCATACAATCAACAACAAAAACGTCCATATCCGCCACAATGGCAAAATCAACCGGGCCAACAACAAAATCCACAATATCAAACAGGTCCGCGACAAACACGCAATCAGGTTTATACAACAACATATCAAAATCCAAATCTAGTTAGTGATTCAATAAATTACCAGCAACCTTTAAACGGGGAAATACTGCAGTAAGATATGAGGCCACTGCAGGACGTCGGAAACCTAAAGTCCTCAAACTCCCGATTACAATCAAAGACGATTTAGCATTTTTACCAATTAGTATAGACAATTGGAAACGCGATTCACTTTTAGATACCGCAAGTCAGGCATGTATAATTGATTCTACATTAATAACTAAATATATGCAGCTAAGATATGAGGATGTGCAAATACAGGGTGTTTCACAAGAAACGATAACGGTGAATAAAATTGCAATAGTTAAGTTTAAAATTGGTAATGCACGTTTTTCGCAAGAATTTCTCGTTTTAGATAATTTTCCACAAAAACTTCTATTAGGTAGTAATTTTTTAATTCAACATCAGGCAACAATTAGTTACGAACAAAAAACATTGACTTTAACACATTTTGGCAGAAATCCGAACGTACCCCGAAAAAATCGAAATTTAACATATGTTTTAGAAACTAAATTAACATCGCAAATAGAAGCAAATTTGAGACCGAAGTATGTTACTTCTAGACGCATTTTTCTTCCAAAACGTTCAGAAATTATCATTCCATTAAAATTAATAGAGTCACGTATGGGACAAGAGTCCGTATTAGAACCAAATTTGGCTATACAACAAAAATATGGAATATTGATTCCTAGAGCTATTCTTTCACCTTCTGCATTAGTTAGAGTTATTAATCCATCAGAACGGAAAATTATACTTCCCAGACATTTAGAAATTGGACATGCTCAACAACTCTATGTTCCACCGGTTCTTACTTGTAATGTTGCATCACGAAGTGATACATTGAACAAGGAAGAAAATGATGTAGAAATGGATAGATCCAAATTTGATCCATCACGCATTTCTATAGGTTCAGATTGTAGTCCGGAAATAAAAGACCAAATTCTTCAATTATGCTATACCTACGCTAATGTATTTTGTTGGGACGACAAAACTATCGGACGTGTACGAGGTTATCAATTTCCAATTGAGTTAGACACAAAATTACCGTTTCATCGTCGACAATATCCCATCCCCTATGCTCTTAAAGACAAAATCAGGCGAGAAATTAATACCCTTCTCGAGCAAAAGATTATAGAACCTTGCCAATCACCTTTTTAATAGTCCAGCGCTATTTATACAGAAACCAGACTCATCAGTAAGGCTAGTCTTAGATATGAGAGATATTAATCATCATGCTAAATTCATGACTACTTCACTTCCATCTTTACATCATGTACTTTCCACAATATCAGGAAAATATTGGTATAATAAATTAGATATAAAATCAGCATTCTGGAATATTGAAATTACAGAAGAAAGCCGTGATTGCACCGCATTTTGTCTTCCAGAATTAGGAACTTACAGATTTTGTGTATTACCCCAACGTTTGACCTCCGCGCCTAGCATATATACATCAATTATGAATCTGGCCGTCTCGAACGTATCTCCAATGCATATAACAACATACCTGGATGATATATTTCTCTATGGAAATGATGAAAAAGAAATGCCAAAGTTACTCGAAACCTTATTCAAAAGAATGCAGAATATTGGTCTTCGATTTTCTTTAGAAAAATCAACCTTTATGCAACACAAAATTATGGCCCTAGGCCATGAAATTTCTTTGTCAGGGTGTTCTATGTCAAAACGCATGGTAGAAGCGATACAAAATTATAAAACACCAAAAACACCTAAACAACTACGAAGTTTTCTCTCCTTATGTTCATTCTTAAGGAAATTTTGCCACAATTTTGCAACTTACGCTCACCCACTCCACTTATTACTCCGAAAAAATCAGAAGTATACTTGGACAGAGCTGCACGAAAAAGCGTTTCAGACCCTCAAAGAAAAATTATTAGAAGCTCCAACTCTTCGACCCTATGACCCCAAGAAATTACTACGTATTTATACAGATGGTAGCACAGTCGCGATATCGAGTGTTTTACAACAATGTAACAACAATGACGACCCCAAAATAGATTCTAATTGGTGGTCCATTGCTTACTTCAGCAGATTATTAACAGATGCTGAACGACGACTTCCAATATACCAAATTGAACTTTTGAGTATAATTGCAAGTTTTCGCAACTTCTATTACTACTTAGTAGGCAGACATTTTTTTCTTTTCACCGATAATCGTAGTTTGACTTTTTTTCAAACACAAAAACGACTACCGCCAAAACTAGTACGATGGCAGATAGAACTATCATCATATGATTACACGCCAATTTTCACTCCTTCAGGACGTAATATAGCTGATGGCTTGAGTAGATATACAGAAGTTTTACCCAAACCAACAGATTTTCAATTTAAAGATTTACAATGTTTTGCAACAACAACAGTAAAACAGGTAGAAAACTTGGCAAACATCGGTAATCTTCAACGCAGTGATAAATATTTTGGTGATATTTATAAACATCTTTCAGGTGAGGAAATAGGCGATGAAATTACGCAAAAACAGGCAAAATACTATGTACTTCAAGAAGCTAAGCTCTTCAGGAAGCATCGAATGCCCAATGGAGACAAGCTTTTGATTTGTATCCCACATGTTTTAAGAGACAAAATGTTTGTTCTATTGCATGCTTTACCTACAGCCGGTCATCATTCTTTTTCACGCACATATGCATTAGCTTTATCACGCATTTATATGCCTCGTCTTAAAGCGTACATAAAATCATCGTGCGATAACTGTCTAATATGCCAGACAACTAGGAAATCTCGGGAACATTTAATACCAGTACCCCAAACATATAAACAGTGTCCAGCACTGTCAGTCATTTTCTTAGACGAAATTGGTCCATTAACAAAAACACCGCGAGGAAATAGATTCATTATCTTGCTAACAGATTTGTGTACTAGATACCTAATAGGAAAAGCAATACCATCTCTTGGTACTGAAGCTGTTATAGATTTTATTTATAACGACTTCATACTTTTTTACGGTGTCCCTAAGAAAATTTATCTTGATATGGCATCATATCATACCAGCAAGAAATTCCAAGAATTTGCAAGTTCCCTAGGTATACAGATATGTTATGCACTTCCAAAATCTCATAGAACGACAGGATTAATTGAGAGACAGGTCCAGACATTGGAACTGAGCCTTCGTCATTTTGTTAAAGCAGACGGTACAAATTGGGACACAGTTTTGCAAACATGCATTTTTTCATTAAACTGCGCAATTCATTCTGTAACTGATACATCGAGTTTTTACAAACTCTACGGAATGGAACCAAATTTGAGTTTTCAAAATCTTATGAATCTTCCATATGACAATATTAATAACGACGATCGTATCAAACTATTAGAAACGATACGTAAAGAAGCATTCCAAAAGCTTCAGGCAAGATTCTTGCAAACAAGCAAACGCTTACAACAAAAAGCCAAGATTTTAGAATTCAAACCAGGCGATGCAGTTTTAATGGAAAATCTAGCCGTAATTCCAGGCACTTCTAAAATATTTTCGAATCATTTTAATATCATTGCAAAAGTCATAACGCGAAATTCCGGAAATCGGTATACTGTAGAATTTTTAACTAGACATGGTACGCCCAAACAACTGGAAGTTGATGTAACTAGGTTACGCTTATTCAAAAAACCAAAATTTGATTAAGAAATAGAATGGAAAGAGTTAAACCGAAGTTTAACCACATTAAAAATATTGATCGTGTATAATTAAACCCAATCATACTTTTATGAATAATCCAAACATTGAAATATGTAGTTCACGACTGTGAGGAATAATGATGCTCGTTAATTAACGCACAGACATGTGATAAGCTGAATTCTGCTAAGACGCCGAGCTATATGTTTTAGGATGATGATTCATTGTACACTTGAGAACTAGAGAATATTACGAAGTGATAAATTCTCATTTTGCAATATGTAATGATTATTCGTACAACTATGATTTCCCTAACTACGAAAAAAAAACTCCACGTCAAAATTTTTCACATTTAGATTTTAGCTGAAGACTAAAAATGTTCATTATTAGTTTTAAGGAAGCAACTAAGTTGTTTACGCTACTTTAGTATATAAGGATCCTCCCGACGAAGTCGTTAGAGATTATTTAATCATAAGATTTACACATTTATATTTTGAAAAAGCAAAAAAAAGAAAACCATGATCACGAAATAATTTGTTATTTAAATACCTACTATGGATTTAAATAATGCATGCATGCAAACAAGCAAAAAAAAAAGCCCACTATGGACTAACATTTTATTAGAAAAATTCAAATAACCCCAATATTGGAAAGCAATAATTTTAGAAACTATCCCCCAAATATAATACTAAATTATCCTGCACCGTGATCATATATAGGAAAATCCTATATCATATTATACAAATACGAAAAGCAAACGCAATACATTTATTTACCATTAAACAAATTGATTTACGAAAGAAAAAAAAGAAAAACCCCAGGAAAAAAATACTTTAACCCCACGACAAAAAAAAGGGACAAAAATAAAGGAACTCTTTTAAAATAAATCATGTACAAACTTTTCTTCTCTAATTTATAAGTTATAGTGTAGAAGATATTTCAATACTTTTGCATTGAAATATACAATATAATAAATTTCACGCACCCAAATGTTACCCCTACCCCATCACAAAAAAAAAAAAAATAACGACAAACAGACTTTGACTTCATTTTTCGATAAAGTACGCTAAAATACACCTAGAAATTAAATTTCATTCAATTCGCATGATTTTATACAAAATCATAACTTTTCGAAAATTCAAACCGATTTTGACGAACTTCACGTAGTGATAAATACCAGTATTTTAAATAAATTGACAATTAGGATACGTAACGAAGAGACAAACCGAAATTATAGTAGACAATTGACAAATAGACAATCAAATCATTCTAAACACTTAGAACTTTCGAATAATTTGAATTCGAATTCCCTTCGAACTATTCGACTATTTTAAAAACTTACCTTCAGTCTTCAATTCAAGGTTAAATTCATGATATTTCCCAAATTTTGACATTTTAGACAATAAATTCCCAGACACTTCATTTTTCAACCAAAATTGACAACAGTGTAGAATTTGGAAAATCCATCACTTACCTAGAACGAGAAAAGAACAAAAATTTGGATTTAGAATAAATTCATTAAAATCATGTCAATACTTCATTTCAACACTAACAAACATTGGCACAATATAGAGAAAAGAAAAAAAAAACAATAGTTTAATTACCTTTAAATAAGATACACATAGTCAACATTACTCCGACCTCATTCCGCTCTGCAGTAATGTAAAAAATTGTATTCAACGTCTTCTTTTACAATATTCACAGTTAATAACATCCGAACGTAAAATTCGGTCAAACAAGCGTCAAACCGTGCGGGACTATCTTCCGTAGCAGCAGTAAAGCACATAGACTCCTTAATTTTTTCCCGCTCCTCATGCGACAAAATAAATTCGTAATACTCATTCCCCAATTCACCAAATATTTGATTCCGAATCCCATAAAATAAATTATTTATTGACGCGACCCGCTCCCAGTACAACCATAAAGGCACCATACTTACAACTAAAATTTTAGATTTCAGAATATCTTTAATAAACCACCCTTTAATTTTGAACTGCTTACCTTTTAGTTTTAATTAGCCAATCAGAATATAACTTCCCGACTCCTATTTTAAATAACACATATATTTACCGCGTTGGGAACCACGAAAGTTCACCATCTCACAGATAGACCCCTTACAATCCCGGAAAAGAAAAATTTAAAGTTAAATCCCCTTATCATTTGAGGTGTATGACCTGAACTGACCGCTTATTTCAATGACAACAAGACGCTTAGACGACTATCACATTTAAACCCCCCACCAATAACACCTTCTTCCCTTTAAATTTTCTTACGACACAAGTTGACATTTAATAATATTAATAATAATAATAGATTCATTTCTTTCTAAAAATCACGTAATTTAATCAATGATATGAATTGATACAATATTTAACCCAATTGATTATTATTTTACTCTGTTTTGTGACAGGCAAACGCCATATTTCATTGATATTCATTCCAAGAATGGATTTTGCATAAATATTCATTAATCTTCACAATTAAATATTATTTCAAACTATGTTCCTTATATTTGAACTCCTTTTACGTCAAAACATCGACGCCATTTTTAACGCGATTAAAAGCCGATCAATGTTTTATCTACGATTTTATTACCTATTTAGGAATATTAATCAATTTCACTAACATCCAACACTTCCATTTAATCAACTTCCTTTCAACATCTTTACATCATTAAGTTTGATACGCGAAAGACAGACGGACATATAGTAATTATGTACCGATATGTTTTCCGATCAGATACTACTAAGAAAATTCTACTTTTATAACATCTAACATTTTATACTCCGTAAGAACGTTAAGTTCACGACCGGAATGCCCATATAGTACCTATGCCAAGAACGCTATAACCTTCAACCCATTCCAAATTTTGTAAATATGCATTATACCTTTTTATGTATTCAATATTCATTTAATATTTTAGTAGATTTGTACAAAGTGAACACATTAGTGTTTCGCATTGCATTTGTACAAGGTGAACACATTAGTGTTTCGCATTGCATTTTTACAAGGTGAACACATTAGTGTTTTCCATTACTTTATTTTAGTTCATGTACCCGTAGAATAGATAGTGTAACCGCATTTCAATTTTATAGTCATTAAGAAAAAAGTATATAATAACCTTTGTCAAAACGACCCATACGCCATCAACCTACAACCCCATATCATTGACAAGAAATACATTTCATTAAAAAGATGCATTTTCCCTTAACTTTATTTTATAAGATAGGTTATTTTTTTTATGAACTATATGTGTAATTATGTACAGAGCATTTATGGTTCAGTGCAATTTATTTAAGCATTAATTGTAATCCATGAAACAATACCTTTTTCTTTTGTTCTATTTTTAATTTTAATTTTCAGTTTAATCAATTTATAGAGGAACTTATATTTAATAGTATATTTTATTCATGACACCACTTGCTATTTTAATCATATTTTCTATTTCTTTTACTATTTTCTTTCTCTTCCTTTACATTTTCTTAGATAAAAATAATAATTTAATAGTAATTCACTTGACTTTCTATTATTTTAATGAGATACTGCTTACTTCAAATCAAAGCAAATGCACCGACAGAGAAAGAGAACACGCTTATGCTGAGCTATACGCCAAGCTTCATTTGAAAACCCATTGAAGTTTCATCTAAACAAGTTATTTGTGCTGCAGAAAGACTGAATTAATAACAATCAACATTTAACCTACAATTTGCCCGTGAAAGACGGAACCCCGAGAAAACCCAGCCAAATTCTCGTTTGGATATTTCAACGCAGAACTTCATAGTGGAACCAAGAACTTTCCTACAAGCTCGTAGCACCAACAGCCAGCCACAGTACTCCACGGACGTTATCTTCCCCTTCCACCCAATTATTGGAACTTTTGGAACATAAGGAACCCTAATTTGGAACAACCCCACCCAGGACACCAATTTAGATCTTCAGTGCTCAACAATTATTGTGAATACATATTTAAATTAACCCCAGTTTACCTCCCTGTGGAAAATTTTAGTGATAAAGGTTTTATCCCACACTTCCAAACAGTGAAAAACGAAAAGAAGAAAATATATTTCTAAAGTGATCCCCTTATAACAACTATATACTCAGTGAATGTACTACATCTTTTGCAAACTATTTTGAGTGCTTACGACTACAAATAGTGTTTTTGAACTCTTATCGGACAAGTTTGAACTTTGAACATATATTGATTGATTAATGTTTTACGTACTTTAGTGACTTCGATATTTTAGACATTGTATATCGTGAAAATACTAAGTGACATTTTCCAAGATATAGACCAAATACAGTGCCTCAGTGAATTTGTGACTATTATCCTACTATGTTGAGAAAAAAAAAGAAACAAAAACTTTTACCTTTATGTAACTAAACCCACATTGCCTGAAAACTTTATACCACGGAAAAAAAAAGTGAATAGAGTTGAGAATTCACTTTGATCGCAATTATAAACTATAATACGACGCACTATAAACTATAAACTTCCGTGTGTTTCTCAAGCCAACAATCTCACTGTCTTCCAGCGACTGTTTCTTCTCACGCGCATCTCAAAGCTCGAACCTTCATAATCTCTAAATTTTGTTTAGGTCTGCAGAATTGTGACCTTCCTTTTTGCATACCAGCATTTCATAGCTATCTGAACGCTCACGTGTTACTAAGGAACATTTAATACAGACAGTTGCAATATAAAATATAGTGCGAGACAGCAAACGCAATGTATCATTGATTAATGTTTTATATGTATATTTCTTGATGTTTTACCTTCTTGTATGATATTTTTATGGCTTATACTTCAATAAAACTTCTAAATTTAAAAAAAAAACCTGCGAAAAAAAAATAAAAAATTTAAATATGTTTTATATGTATATATATATAGTTTTCACATTACTAATAACAATGTTAATTTAACTCACTTTTCTATATATATATATCATTTAACTTTCAAAATATTATACCGAGTGTTCATAGAATAAATGTTATACAGGGTGTGCTCAAATTATTGAGACACATTTTTCTCATAAATTTTATCGATACCACTAGGGTATCCGAATAAAATTTATTTTTTAAAGAGCGGCAAATGTGATCGCCTCTCATTGTCAATCATTATTAATTTTGTATTTATTCTTAAATTTTCATTTTTGTAATCATATTTCTATAATTAACTTTTATTTTCACAAATATTTTATTCTGTTGTAAATTCTAAAGAATAATAAAGATGGCGGGTAGAGAATCTCAACACGAACACCTTTTAGCAAAGCAATATACGGCAAACCACACACACTTACGGAAATTATGACGTAGACCTATTGTTCTACTTTCCTTTAAGCGGCCATTTTGTGCATTTTTAAGACATCATACGATCGTCACGTGAAAGCACTAAGACGCACAAACAAGAGAGCAATGAACTATATTAACCTAATTATTTCGTCACTTCAAGACCGTATATAAAGGACCCCGACAGACGAATCGATCTGCTATCTCACACAGCCGGTCCATGCTGTCACTCTGTACTACAGTTCCAGAAGGAAGCCAAGAAACATAGAAGGAAGTCCAGAATTGTTTAAATCTCGTCGTAAAAGAAGCAGTCAATTTTGATAAAAGTCTTAGAAGAACACAACTTTCAACTTTATTTTCCAAGGTATGTTTCAAGGATTTCTTAGAACATTGGTGCTTAAATAGTTTCATTGCCTGAACGATTCGTGTGCTCTGTTGAATATTTTAGATTTGAATATAGCTTTTCGGTGTGTGCTGTATTTTATTTTGTTCATTAATCTTCGAGTTGAGATTCTGCGCCTTTTTAGGGAAAATGTAAAATCTTGTTATCCACTTCATTCCTAAAGCTAGAACATACTCTATCCCAGAAGTTACCATTATATTAAAGCTAATATCCACTTAACTCACGCTGAACGTCCCTCTCGTATTTGCGAATGCTTAAACCTTTATCTGAGTTACGCTCGAGTAGACTTCTCTTTAGCCCCCAAATAACAAAACCTAAAGTCTACGTAATATTTGCCCCCACAAATAGAGGAATAATTTCTCTATAATTGAACACAATTGCAAGACGAAGCCAGACGTTCACAGGAAAAGTTCTAGACGTTCACAATATGCAGTAATGTTAAAAAATCAATCATCCATGATTTCTCTATTACAACTTCATTGCAGGACAGATTTCTCTAAAGCAGAGGTATCCATCTTACCGCCCGCGGGCAGACTAAGAAAGGAATGCAAAGTTTCATTAACTATATTCTACATTGTATATTGGATATAAAAGAAAATAATTTGAAACACCAGTAATTTGGTCATTATGTTTTAAATATTAAACAGAGTACAGATAAAGAAATTTATTGATTACTAAACTACTTTTGAGTTGATCCTTTTTAGTGCGACCCTTGTCATCTTTTTGTTTAGCCAATTCGGCTTGCTGAGAAAAAAACTTGAGACAGCTGTTCTACGACAAAGCCTCGACACTCTATCCTTGTTCTTTTGTATCCCAACACACTTGTTTCTGCAATTAGTTTAACTTTATCATTCTATTTGCTGCCTCAGTGCACTGAGAACAGCCTATCATTACCACAATATCTAGTTGTTCTAATGACATAATGCATAGTGTTCAACTTTCTGTACATTACAGAGAAATAACGTAGTAACAAAATTTTAGAGTACTTTCCTCGAAAACGTTATTTTCCTTCTTCTCTCACAAACAACCCACTTTCTTCTTCCAGTGACACCATACACAACTGCAGTTGTATATGTAGAATTGCGTCATACTGCACCGGATTCGCTGGTGCGTATGATGTAAACAATATCGCGCTTAACATCTACACCCCATCGTTCCTCATCGCCCTTTGTTTTGTAGGAGCCATTTTTAGTACCTTTCGACTTCGTCCCTCACAATTAAATGAATGCAATGCTTGTTAAAATTCACAAACATCCTACTTATGTTGGATGGAATGCCCTAGGCGGGATTCCAACCCGCGACTTTGGAGACGCTCACACCGCATGACTACCTTGGTCGTCAATTTTAATTTGTTGTGCCACTTGTAAATTGAAACAATTTAAATTAGTGTTAACTCATTTAATACGTCTACAGTCTACACATATTACAGCAACACACTTCATATACAATGAAAGCAACATGCATGTCATATCAAAAGCACGAAGTGCAAAAATTTAACGATATGGAACTTTTATTTATAAAATGCACAAAGGATACATTTGGATATACTGTAAAATGTAAATAGGCTACATTTTGCACGAAAATCTTACAGAAAGTACTGAGAAATTGGGTTTAGGAAATATGATTTTTATTTCCAACAAGACAATGACTCGAGGCAGAGTATAGAAATAGTTCCGTAGTGGATTGTATGGAACACACCTTAAACTTCGAAGACCCTACGTCAGAAGTCTTATTTACATTCCATGGAGAAGAGATAAAATGAACCCGAAAACAGGGCTAGACAACATTATGTCGTAACCAGAATAGAACTGAAGCAGTTCAAGAAAAAATGAGATAAATAGGTTTAGAACTGACTAAGAAATATGTTCATTCAATGCCAAAAACAATTTCAAGGGTTATGTGGAACAAAAACTCAATCCGGATCAACACTTCGAGCACCGATTGTCTCACGGCAGACGTATAAACTGGCGTTGTAATTATTTTTATATATACCGGTACATATAATTTTTTAAAGTCAGAGGACAGGCAATCAGCTCTAAGGGGGGCCTGCCTCCCCTGATCGCACACCAATTACGCCAATGTTAATACATCGTAAACATTATTACATTTTCAGCCGTATTTAGAAACGTTTTTTGGAGTGGCTTTCGCTGTACTAACGAGTGATTGACAATGCTAATCTGTTGTTAGTCACTTGGTAGTATAGCACTAGTCACAAAAAAAAAGGCGTATTTGAAAATTTTCAATACGGTTGTGTGTGTATGGTTGGAAACAAGAAAAGAAAAATTCAGATGGTATATCTGAAACTCCACCTAGAAGTAGGGAGGAGTAATCGCCCATTTTATTCTTCTGTCATCAAGTCGTTTCAAGGGACATTTTTTATCGTAAGATATGTTTACATTATAAAATAGTGTTACTCTTGGTCATCGAGCTCTACGTTACGATACTGGAGTAATCGGCAACCATCGAATGATAGATGCAGAGCAAACATTAAACCTCGATCGCCCACTTCCAGTCTAATCCAATATGGACCAAATTTTCAGTTTTAATTAATAAGTTTGTTACGCTTCTTATCGCTGTGAGACCCCGTCTTTGATTGTCTTAATTCATAAGTTATGCATGTACCGGACTGTGCATATAATAGTGCTTGCTGTAAATCATATTAATATTTCTTGCAATAATTAAGACATAAATAAAAAAACGGGTCCTACAACGATAAAAAGCGTAAGAAACTGAAAATTTTGTCCATATTAGTTTATACTGCAAGTGGACGATCGAGATTAAATGTCCTCTCTGCTCCCTGGCTTCACATATTCTTTAAAGCTTTAATGACATCGATCAGTCCAGTATCACTTTTAGACAGAGGTCAATGCTGTTGCTAAATGAATTGGGTGCTTGCCCGAGTTTTCGAGAGTGACTCGAGGGCACAAAACAGTAAAAGTCATAATCATTTTTTTTAAAACAGGTCGAAAAGAAAAGTCAAATGCATCTTAATAAGCGAAAATAATTGGTAAAAAAAAAAAAGTGTCAAACGATTATCAGTATATCTCAAGAAAACTTCTCCAACAAAATTTTCTAGATTTAAACATGACTGCATTCACTTTTCGATATACTGTGAACAATTATGTTGGTGCTTACCATATTATTCCCCAAGTCGCTCATATATTACTTTATTATGAAAAAGCATTAGTAAAATATGATAATATTATTTTACAATTAATTATAAAACACTCGCCGAACATAATTTTAATGATTTCCGCTTTCCATTACTTTTTCTTCCTCTCTCTTCCTTTCCAGCTGAATTCTTGTGGAACCTCATTTATAAGAAGTCTCCAACTCACAGTCATTTATCGTCACGCCGTCAATTGGTCTCAAGAAGCTGAACTGAAATAAGAATATTTACTAAGAAAAAGTATTATTACAGGAAGGAATATAACGGATACTTAAAATTTACTAAAAAACAACATTTAAGAACATCTATTTTCATAAAATTACAATATTTTCTCAGACCTTGATTTTAGAAAAAATGCAAAATACCTTAAGCAAGGTAGGAGATTTGAAGAGGAGATGAAGGACTCCTCCCATTTCGGTCCTGGACTCTAAAATAATCACATTTGTCGTGCTATTGTAGCCATATATGTCAAACAATTTAACCTACAACATAATCATGATAGTGAGAAATGAACAACAAATTCACCAACGAAATAAACTCTGAAGATCAAATAAAGAAACAGAAAAACAACAACAACAACAATATACTGTGTATAGAATCTTAATATGCTTTTGAACAAATAATGGGTCTCTACAAGATTCCTATTTGGCCGCACAAAATGCTGGAAATATTTTTTTTGGAAGTGAATTTAATATAGAAACATGTAGTCAAGAGTGAAGAGCCTGTGATTTCCAAACTTAATGTTTTCCTGACTATGCTTTCATAAATTTAAACCAAGCAAAATTTGAAATCGCATGAGAATCTTTCTTCACATGTCCAAAGACACAGTATACTGGGAAGATAAAACAATCCTTGAAATATGTCCACACCCCTCCAAATTTCCACAACCTTAATATAACATTACTTTAAAAAAAAACAAAAAAAAAACAGAAAACTTGATCAACCGTTGACAGAAACCTACAATTTCACACTTAGAAGTCCCTAATTTGAAAATCTTGGGAAAGACATTGGCAATATACGTACTCCCTGAACAAATCCAGTCTAGAAAAACCACGGTAAATCAAACTAAGCAGTCTTAACATAACATACTGTAACTAACCTGGGCGTTATCCCCCCCCCCCACGAGAGGCCGCTTCAGTTGGCTTTGCAATTGGAAGTTCATAGGAACGATTTCAGCGGCCGCCAATCCTGACAGTCTTGCTGTACAAGTTTTTTCCTGTCCCAGGCAAATGCAGGGATGGTACCTCCAAATGTGACCTGGCCGACTACCTTCTAAGATATTCTTTCCCTGCTCTGTCCCGCCCTGAGCCTAAAATACATAAAAACCATATATAAAATCTAATTCAATTTCTTCCCGCCACACGAAAGTTTATTGCAAATAAACACTGCGATATGACCTGCCGGGTAGCCGTGCGGTCTACGACGGAAGGCCAACAACTAGAATGTCCCGGGTTCGAGTCCCGAAAGGGGCATGGGGGTTGATTTTAATGGCTAAGGGGCAAATCGTGACGGAACCGAAGTACAAAATTTCTAGACTGCCCCATAATGAAGTTTACCAACGTTTAACCAAACACTGCGCAGAACCACGCTCACACGTATACGGAACACACACTGACACTCCACAACCATTATTTAAGTGACATTGACCTTGACTCGGAATATACACATGATACACAAAGCAATTTGGTGGCGTCTTATTGAACGTGCATAACAAGCAATGCGTCTGGCAAATGCCACTTCGCGTAAATTTCCAAATATTAATTTTGTTGTGTATAATTCATTTAGCCTACTCATAACAGCTTATGAGACAACTTTTTATAAGGTACCACAGTATTGCGAACTCATGGAACCGAAAAAGTGGTTTCCTATTGACTAC
>JAGDQP010046116.1:2838-14234 GCA_022664845.1 Lepisma saccharinum
TTAGCAGCTAAAGATGAATCGTGACGGGCCGAAGTCCAAAGTTACTAGATTGGCAGTCTACGATGGTAGGCCATCAGCTCGAAGGTCCCCGGTTCGAGTCCCTGCAGGGGCATGGGTGTGGATTTTAATACTTAGCAGCTAAAGCCGAATCGTGACGGGCCGAAGTCCAAAGTTACTAGACTGGCAGTCTGTGGTGGTAGGCCATCAGCTCGAAGCTCACGGGTTCGAGTCCCGGCCGTATGATGTCATTTTCATCCCAAAAATTCAAGCGTATTGTTATACAAACACCTCCTACGTCACGTCAAGCCACCTACGTGGACCGCCATCTTAAATTTGCGTCACTCTTCGATTATGTCATCATTTTTTCCCACCCAAAATTCATTCGTAGTCTTGTACGAACGTCCACACCACTGTCACTCTTCGATTATTTGGGTGTGGATTTTAATACTTAGCAGCTAAAGATGGTGGTAGGCCATCAGCTCGAAGGTCACGGGTTCGAGTCACGGCCGTTTGATGTCATTTTTTTACAAGAATTCAAGCGTAGTGTTATACAAACACCTCCTACGTCACCTCAAGTTACCTACGTGGACCGCCATCTTAAATTTGCGTCAATCTTTGATTATGTCATCACTTTTTTCCCACCCAAAATTCATTCATAGTCTTGTACGAACGTCCACACAACGTCATGGGGTCAACTACCTACCACAGGGGTCAACAACCTACCACGTCAATTCAATAACGTAATGGTTGCTCCTGGAAGGCAGGCAACCCGCAATTTTCTAACGAGTACGACCGTCTTCTACTCAACTAGTCTATACTTTGTATATACAACTTGTTTAAAGAACATAGATTCTTGCAGCGGAATTTCAGCATAGGTTTGATTACGAGCTCATTGTCTTTTTTTTTGTTGTTGTTGTTGTAAGGATGGAGCATCCAGATGTTGGTAAACTGGGTTTTGAACAACTTTGTTCAGTAGACTCCCACGAAACCTTAAGCCTTTAAGACAACATAGAGAAATTAAACATGCTTACTTCTTAGCTAACTGGGGTCTACCTTCAACGAGGAGTAGAAAAGATTGTTTGGGGGTGGTCAAGCGCCCTCGGGAATTGTGAGATATTTTTGCGTGTCGAATTTACGTAAAATCCATGTAATTGTGCCTGATTTTCAGAAAGTACATGAATTTCCAGGGATAAAACGTCCCTGTCGGGGAGTATAGTGTTAAAGGGATGCGGTATGGGAGGAAACATTACAATGTGCCAATGTTTCATTCCAGGACGAAAAAGCAGCATAAGTGGCGTATGTTGATTAAATAATATAAAATACATTTTTGTATACTTCGTACCAATATTCCATGCCCTTATTTCGGGCCCTTCAAGCTGAATTGGGCAGCTTATTATTATTATTTTATGTGTCCTTTCTACAGGAGTAGACTCAGTAGCGTAACGAAATGAATGTGGGCCCGCCCGCAAAACGTTTATCCGGGACCACTTTATAAAAGTGTATAGCAAACACGAGTAGTGTTAGTATCTTAAATAATAAAAAATACCCTTTAACAAATTCATATTCATCAGTCACTCATGCTTAGTTATACTGCTACTTAGATAAATTTAAATTGAGGCTTAATACCAAATTAAATGGGCCCCAAGTAATGGACTTGCCCGAGGCAACGTATAAATTCGATTATTGACAACTTAGGGGCGTTATCATGTCTAAAAAATCGAATTTGAGTATTTTTGTAATTTTTGGTCGTAGCGCCACCTTGCACCGGATATACACTCTAGAGGTCGTAAGGTGTCTATATATCAAGTATGAAGTCAATCCGACAACTCCATCGATATAACGGAATCTTTCGCATAACGAGTGGCAGCATATAATTCTTCTTTGGCATCTTCCAGAAGAACAAAAATAAAAATGATTTCCTTAGTAGCATAAATTATTAAAAATCAGAGTGACGTTGAAAGGACAATGTCGTTAACTACATCCCTTGCTAACAAATGGGAGATTCCCCTAACATTACAAAACTGGACTCCGGATCAATCAAGTTTTTAGTTTGTGGCTTTTGCATGCAATATTTCTCCTTAAATTAGAAATTAAAATTGTATTAAATAATATAAATCTAGAAAATAGGACGCGGGCCCTCTTTTACCTGGGCCCGCCCGCATTGCGGGCCCGAACGTTACGCCACTGAGTAGACTCTAGCGAAATTTCAAAATAGATTTCGATATGATCTCACTGACGGTGTCCTTGAAGGAAAGTATAATTTTATGATTCTTGCAATACTTGTCCAAACAATATCTACAAGTAACGATACGTGATTCAAAGGAGCAACCAGCTACGCATTTCTTTGTGGCTTGGAAGAAGTTTGTTTCCTTGCCGTTAGGTGTCTCTGAGATCAATAGCTCATATTCGTAACCATTCTGATAAATTCAAACTTATGACGGGTTCATACTCCCTTATTTGAACTAAGAGGAAATGATGAACCAATCACAGAACTTCAATAATAAGCTATTGAGTTCAGAGACGTCTAACTACTTGGCAATAAACTTCCGTGTGTAGACCAGAAAGAAATGCGTAGCTATTATGAATACAGACTACTTTTTTGTGGTTTAGCATTTTTTTTTTTTAAAGTTGTGACTACACTGAGTCAGAAACAGTGTATCTGCATTTACTGCATGACACCGTTATTGTTTATAGCAATTATACTTAGAATAATTCATTGCATGACACGAATATGCGGCAATACTTAATTCCTACTAAGTCAAATACTTAAATTTGCATACAGAAACAAATCTTCAAATACTAGACAAAAGCACACTGATAACATCTGTAACGTCTTTCAACATTCAACAAGTTGAATGGAACTCATCGTTCTTTAGAGACTATACATAGGATATGTCGCTAAAATTGGACGATTTTTAGTAACGTAAAGTCAGTTTTGGCAGTAGCCATCTTGGAATTTTAAATTCGATAAATTTTCTTCAAAATTGAACTCACAAGGAAACCGCCAATGAAATAATATTGAAACATACCCCGAAATTTTGCTATGACAATCTACGTCTTAGAGAAAGGTCACATAAAATAAGCTGTCCATATTAACTGCAAGGCACCAAAATAGGAGCTGAAATATTTGTGCGAACTGTACAAAAAGTGTAGCCATATTTGACATGGCTTCATTTCGTACCAATGCACAGTTTTTCATAACTACTCGAACCTCAACATATGGAACTGATATCATACTTTTATTATTTATTTTACAAAAAAACAAATGAGCCCTTTAGGGGTGCTGAGGCCCAGTTTAAATGTTGTTTTAGGACGGCCATATTTGGCATGGCTTTGTTACGTACCAATGCACAACTTTTGATGACTACTCGAAACCCAGTATCTGAAATAAAAATCGACCCACCCTAAGCAATATTCCAGTCCCTATCTCGGTACTTTGCAATTAATGTGGGCAGTTGTTTTTATCTGACTTTGCTATAGAACGTAGATGGCCCTAGCAAAATGGATAAATATTACAAAGCAAACCTTTTTCGACTGCCGCCTGACAAAAATGCCTTTGAACCAAAAGTCGATTAGACGAAGTGTCTTGTCTCTTATGTCTTTGATCACAGATAATTAGTCCAAGAGACATCTCGTCCATTCGAAAATTGGTCCAACGGATTTTTCATCCACAAAACATTTTGTGAGCCCCCGAACTTTTTCTTTTTTTTCGGGGGGGGGGGGCTTCGTACCCTTTATTGCAACCAGATTCCCTAATGGAATGCGCCTCCATAGGGTAGGTTTGTTCCATTTATTGTAACATATTCGTGATGGTACACCTTCATACTAAATGTCGTTTCTCTAACTTCAGTGGTGGTAAAATGGGTGTTGGGCGGCCATTTTGGATCCAAGATAGCGACTTTTACAAAATGTCGAATTGTTTCCTTTACCTACTCTTGATCATACACTTTCACATCAAATTTGGTATTTCTAGCTCCAGTAGTTTGGCCTGAAATTTTGATGAGTGAGTGAGTCAGTCAGTCAGTGAGTGACAATAGGGTTATATATTCTATGGACTCGCTTTGCATCGCTGGGGAGCAATGCCCACAGACCCCCTGCGGTGGCTGTGCCTCCGAACTTACTTTTTTGAGGGGACTGCGCCCCTTCATTGTAACAAGACTCTCTTGAGGAACTGCGCCCCATTGTGCCGATCTGCCTTCCCGACGGGGCTGCACCCTCATAGGGGAGGTTTGTGTCATTTATTGTAACCTACTTGTGATGGTACACCTTCTTACTCAATATCGTTTCTCTAGCTTCATTGCTTTGGAATGTGGGTTTAGGTGACCCTTTTGGACTAATGGTGGCGATTCTTTTAATGTTTTCTTATATTATCGTGGTCTACTCGTGACGGTACATTTTCATACTAAATTTCGTATGTCTAGCTCGAATGGTATGGAAAATGGGTTTCTAGTTGGTGATTTGGATCCAAGATGGAGACTTTTTAAAAAAATGTTGTACTATTTTCCTAAACTACTAGTGATAATACACCTTTGTGCCAATTTTCATATATCTAGCTCAAACGGTGTGTAAAATGAATTATTGGGTCCGCCATTTTGGATTCAGGGTAGCATCTTTGAAGACATTTTGTAATATTTTTGTAATCTACGAGTGATGATGTACACTTATACCATATTTGGTGCTTCTAGCTCCAGGGGTTTAGGATATATACTCTATACAATAATAGGTTTGGCGGTCATTTAGGATCTAAGATAGTGACTTTTTCAAACTCTTGATAATAAACGTTTATGCCAAATTTTGTATCTCGAGCTCAAACGTTGTGGAAAATGGATTTTTGAGTCCGCCATTTTCGATTCGAGATGGCGTCTTTGAAGACATTTTGTAATATTTTCGTAACCTAATAGTGATAATGTACAGTCATACAAAATTTCGTTTTTATAGCTCCAGACGTTTAGGCTGTGTATTCTATAGAACAATGGGTTTGGCGGCTATTTTGGATCCAAGATGGTAACTGTTTCAAAATGTCGGATTTTTCCCGTAACCTACTCCTGGTCATAAATCTTCCGTTCAAATTTAGTTCTAGTTTCAGTAGTTTGGCCTAGGAGTTTTGATGAGTGTCAGTCAGTCAGTGAGTCGGTGACGATTTGGGTGTATATTATATGGATTTGACGGAAAATCCTGTGGTCCAAATGTCGATTGGACAAAAAATTCTTTGGACCAAATGCCGATTGGACAAAAAATCCATTAGACGAAAAGTCTATTGGAAGAAAAATCCATGTACCAAAAGTCGGTTGGACGAAATGTCTTGTTGACGACGAGAAGTCCGTTGGACCAAAAGTCGATTGGACGAAATGTCTTAGGGACGAAAATTCTGATGGACCAAATGTCGAATGGACGAGATGTCTCGTGGACTAATAATTGTCTGTGGACGAAATGTCTATGGACGAAATGTCTATGAACGAAACGTCGCGTGGACAAAATTTCTAACGACGAAATGTCACCATCCGGATTAATTGGGGATCAATATTGTCCGGAAAAATGACTATTTCTTAAACCACAAGTCTAAAAATTAAAATAAAATCGACTTACCCATGAAATTTTGAGATCTCGGGCATAAGTTTGATTTTAGCAAGGGAACATTCCCAACTGATCAGTCGATATTAATATGAAATATTTTTTATTGTCTTTATTCGAACGTTCATATACCGGAAATAACATTAAAAGACCCACGATCTGACATATTTTTATGTAATAATTATTTGAAATTGTGAAATTGGTCCTATTTGCAGTGAGTAAAAAGTCGTACTATAGCCTTGTAGTTCACAAACCACCAAGAGAATGAAGTATCGTAGTGCACAAATGTGGATTGGTGGGATAGTGCTACATTTTTGTGTAAATCATCAACGTGGTCGCCATCTTGAAATCCGCCATATTGGATGGAGATATTTTTCAAATAGCAAGTGGGTTATGTGACATATCAAACAACACGAGAATGTTCCCAGAGAGCCATTACAGGTGCCAGATTTAACCTACCTCTTATCGTGTTGGAGTTATGTTTACTGAAATATGCTGATTCTTAATTTTCTTTTTTGTTCATTGTTGAAAGAGCTTCATTTTTATATTCACAACAACAATGAAGGGAAACGAAAATAAAAAAAATCGGCATCATGTTCTTGCATTGGTTATGAACTTTCTTCCCTGAAAATTTGAACTCTCTAGGCTTGAATTTATAGGAACAGAAAGGAAATTTCGTGCAACGATAGGAATACATTAGACATATACGGAGATAGTGCTGCCATCTCTTGTTGAAGATCGTTGCTTTTAAAATATTAACATAGCATTGTTAAAGTACTCAAAACAAAGTTTATTGTAATCATACCGAAAGAAAATTGGTTATATTTTATTTTTATTTATGACTCGGAGCTTTCCGGATAATCTATGCTCTACTGTGTTCATTAAATTTCTAACTGCAGCGATCAGTCCAGTATCCAGTCCAGAGTTAAAGCTAACAATTTTTCTGTTACGAAAAATATTATCGCCTCCTTTTTGCTTGCACAAACGAGCGCAGCCAAGAAATCATTTCTTGTAGCTTCCTGCCAAAACTGATAAGGAGTAATTAATCTTCCAACGCCAGATTAGTTAGTTTATAAATCTACTTCTGTTAAGGAAAAGGACCTTAAATTTTACTATTAGTATTCAGTCCGAGGTTTAGCCATCTGGATGTAAAGTTTCTTTCTCTGTGTATTGAAATATTTCATCTCACATGTAGGAACAATTACTCAAAGTTTGGAATAGTTGTTGTGAAGAAGAAGTAGTGACAGTACAAGGAAAGTAAGTTACTTTTAGATTTAAAAAATCATTAGGATATTAATACTTTTCATCTTAAAATACGAATTTCCTAATTCGTTCACTAGATACCACCGGCCTTCTTGGCTAAGGTTTTCCACACTTTTTCTTAGTTTCACTAGGAGAATGGTTGGATAGTGCCTGGACAAACGTTATTATTCCTACCTTCCACAATCTTTTTCCTGGACTGAGTCCCTTCCCTCCGATTTGTGACGAGCATACGAAGTACCTGTTATCTAACTGTCAGTCCATAAATGCAAACAAAGTTTAAAAAAAATAGGAAATAGATCGAATTCTTTTCTTATGAAACACAGAATCAACGTGTGGCAAGTCTGAACATGAATGTTTGTCAAAGATTATTTCCAAACTTATTCCTGTCCGTTTTCTAGCCATAGTAAATTAAACAAAAATTTATTAGACCTGGATGTATATTTTTAAGCAGTGCTGCGTATTTATTTGGGAGTAAGATCCATACTTTAATACTACAGAATAGCAATTTCGAATAATCTCGTCGAAGTGAATTTCACGAGTACTTATTTGGTACTTCTTCCTCGTTTATTTTTACAATTATATGCGCAGCAATAAATTAACATGCTAAAATATTAGCGTTAAACGTTTCGAATATTAAAACAAATCTTTCGTTAACTTTTCTTCTTCTAAACGTAAATTAAAAGCAGTTTCTTTACATCAAAATCCATTTTTAACGCAAGTCAATCTGACATGACTAGTCGAAATGGAAGAAACATTTTCTGGGGGTGGTTTAATTCTGTGCAGCGTTTAATACTGCGCATTGCAGATTTCCTAACTTTAGCGACACCTACGCTGTTTTACTTAATGCTACCATGATGTGACAGTTATACTAGACACTAATCCTGAAAGAGGGAAGCTACTGTGTCTCGCAATTACTGAAGATTTGTGTTGTCTTTCTTAAACTCCTGTCCCGAAGGGAATTAGTGGAAGTTGAACATACTTTCTTAAAAATAATGTTGTTTCACTATGTATGTGTTTTTGTGAGATACACAGATTGGTATTCTTTTGTCACAATGGATATTACTGTTCCATTGTACTAGTTATTGATAACTAGTATGAGTGTATAGCTACAAAAAGTAGTAATACAGCCAAGGGCGCCGAGCCCGGGGGAGCTTTAGGAGCCCTGGCCCCCTAAAGTTGAAGTGGGGCCCCTTATGAAGGGGCCCAAATAATAAGGTGAAGTCGGTTCTCTTATTTCTACAGTACATGGTCATTCGTTTTCCTCTTCTACTAAGCTAATCTCCCTTTGGCAAATCTATTTCATTGATAAATTCCTCCCTGAAACTTGTGTGCTACAGTAATTATATCAATTACATCACGTATAATAATACCCCCTCGACTGCCTAAAGAAGCTAATTCGTGCATTGTTTGTGTTGTTTCTGGAGTTTCGTGCATAACATCGATGAAGACCATTTAGTAAAACAATAAGAAAAGGAAAAGAAAGAATGAAAGAAAAAATGAAAACGTATTTTCTGTCGTTTATTCCTCGGAACGCCAAGATCGGGTCAAAAATGACCCATACAGTCAAAATATTATTTTTGTTCATTAGTCATTAAATGGAAGAGTGAAATTCTGTATACTCCTGCATACTGTCAGCAACGTAATCGCTTCATTTGCAAGAATCAGAATACAACAGAGACAATGTGCTTTACATGTGAGAGTGAAGAGGAAGGTAGTTTGATTCTGATAGTTTTATATGTCGTACTTTATATGTGTAAATAAGTAAGAGACTCATGGTCCCTTTATTTTTGTGCAGCCATGAAAATGGTTGCAAAGTTAATATGATGTATTAGTTTTTTCTGTATGTTTCATTATTTTGTAGTATCTACTTGAAAAACTAAAATACAATAAATAAATACAATACAATGCAATAAATACTATACAATAAATACACCCATACTCTAAAATACCTTGATTTTGAACAAGTACTTTATTTCATACGAGAAATATACATGCGTTGAAAATGACTCATCTTGGCGTTCCCTGAGATGAAATTATCTTGGCGTTCCGAGGGTTAAGGATCATTCATCGTTATTTTGTCATATACTAACATAATTTAAGAAAAAGAAATATATACAAGAAAAATAAGCGACAAGAAGAACTCACACAAAAGTAGGAGTGGACTTGCACTTGGAAATATATCCTTCAAACTGCTGTTTGGATGCAATTATTGTTCGCCTATACTACCGTAATTTTCAGTTTCTAATACAACTTATAGATAGGGAAACTATATACAGCGGAAAAAAAAAGTATTTGGACAAGTTCGACAAAGAGGAAATCAGACTATCACATGTAAAATATGGACCATTTCGAAATCTCTTGCCCTTTTATGATAATTTGGATACCTTAGATAGAATACTTAAGAAATAACTATCACTCGATACACCTGGAAGGTAACAGCCAACGAAAGAGTGACGACTACGTACATTCATCGCAAAAAAGCAGTATTTGGACAACTCAATACTACTTTCGAAATAAATCTTCTAGGTATCCTTTTGTGTACAAGAGCAGTCTACTTAGTGTATTGAAGCAATCCACACGGTGTCAGGCAAGCCAAGCTTGTTGGAAAGTCATGCTTTACCGTTGGATACATCATAAAGCAACGTAAACAGAGCAATTATTGCGGAATAGAATCAGTTCGGTTCAACCTAGAAAACTAACTGCCAGGAATGAAACACATTCTTCATTATTGTGAACAATACTAAAATAATAAGTGCTAAAGATTTGGCTACTATACTCGCCAAGAATATGTAAGTAATGTTAGTAATTCACTGAACAACCCAAAATTCTCTGAAACAATTGGGATTTAGAAGATGTGTATCCAGGGTATGAATACTGGCCACTCTATTAGTAATTACACAACCCTAAATCTTAACAGATCCTTCAACATTTTTATCAGTTAAAACAATGTTCTGCTTTCTGAAAGCTTCATTCTTCTTTCGCCACACGTCCGGATATCCATCACTACAATACAAGTTTATCTTAGTCTCATCCTGGAAAAACAATAAACTTTTTCTAAAATTACAGGTACTCATATTGATATTTCTTGGAAAATTAGAACTTCTTCTTTCTGCTTTCTTCTGATATGTATGTTTTGTTTCTGATTACACATCTTCTGAATCTCCATTTTCTGTTCACATCTGTAAAATTAACTTGCATATCCTAGCCAAGTGAAGTAACCAAATCTTTAACACTAATTCTTTGAGTTTTGTTCACAGAATGAAGAATGTAGGTTTCATTCCGGGCAGTTAGTTTCCTTAGTTGACCAGAACTAATCCCCAATAATTATTTTGTTTTGTGTTTCTTTATGATGTATCTAACGGCAGAGCATGGCTTTCCAAAAAGCTTAGTTATGTCTCAGTACCCTTTACCTTCCGCACGTAATTTGAAATTAAAGTGAGTAGTTCCAATGTTGTTCAACTCAATTTGTTCCCCATGCTGCTTCTTTATGCTTAACACGGTGTGGATTGCTTCAATACACCACGCAGAGTGCTCTAGTACACGAAAGAATTCCTAGAACATTTATTTCGAGAGTAGTATGGGGTTTTCCAAATACATTTTTGCCATGAATTTACGTAGTTATCACTCTCTCGTTGCCTTGCAGGTGTATCGAGTACTAGTTATTTCTATACTAGTATATCTAAGGTATACAAATTATCCTAAACAGGCAAGAGATTTCGAAATTTGCCACGTTTTGCGCGTGATAAGCCTGCTTTTCCTCTTTGTTGAATTTGTCCAAATATTTTTTTCTTACTGTAGGTGAGACAGAAGCTTCTTAAAGACAGAAGCCTGTCGAGATCGAGAAGCAAGAATTTAAAAAGAAAGAAATTGTCCAATAAAGCAGTAGCGCGCCGGAAGGGTGAGCCCTATGGAAAAAGAACCACATTTGGGAAAGATGGATAACTCCTCTGCATAGACTAACATTAGTTTATGTTATTTCTTAAGTTTATTTTCTAGTAACAGCAGAAACTTCGTTCTTATTAGTTAAGGAATTTTTTTAACGTGATACAAACACTGTTAAATTCTGTAATAGCTGGATCTGGGGAAGCCTTCATAATGACTATATGTGTATCATCCGTTTCACATTTAAGTTCCCCTGTGCTGACCGGCCAAACACTGAACTAAGCACTAAACACACACACACAACCTAGCTCATACGTGACACTTATCCTCTCTCACGCAGTGTTGAAAACTCAGTATTCTTTTTGCAGAGTACATGGTACGTAACTTTGTTTAAATAGTCCTGAATTCAAGTGAGCGTCGGATAGTCATTTAGTCCACGATAACTGTTTGAAAAAAATATCCTGCTACATACTATAAAAGTCAAAGGCAAAGATATTAATTATTCATGGGTGTCAGGTTCAGTGTTCAATCTTTTTTTATCTCTCTCTCTCTCTCTCCCTCGATATAGGTGTGTGCAGCAACAGTTGCTACTACTCCCTCCCGCGTTCTGTCTATTTCTTTCTTTCTTTCTTTCTTTCTTTCTTTCTTTCTTTCTTTCTTTCTTTCTTTCTTTCTTTCTT
>JAGDQP010046117.1:0-15406 GCA_022664845.1 Lepisma saccharinum
ATTTATATTGAATTCAATAGGTGTAAAAATCTACATTTGGGAAGCTAGTTGTCAAGTTAACTTGTAAAGACTTAATTTAATCATATAGGTCATTTCCAAATCAAAATTTTATTTTGGAAATTGAGATCTTATTAGCATGTCATATAACTCAACATATTGACAGACATTTTAAGAAAAGCATTTCTTGTCAAAGATAGGTTGCTAATTGTGAGTAGTACTTTTGTAAATGTTAGTCAAAAGAGAGAGAGAGAGAGCAAAAAAGAATGAAAATACAACTGAAAAAGACGTCTCAAATAGATCCAAGATTGTAACACAGTAAAAATAACAGGTTCCTACTACGACTTTGAGTTCGCGGTATTGAGGACAGCGTCAATCAAGCCAAGGGATCTTGGTTTGGTGGCCTTGATTACTGTGTCTTGTGTATATATATTTTTTTTCTATCTATATGTCCTGTTTGTCTACTCTTTGTAATGCACTCACTCTCTTGTGCTATGTTTGCCCATTTACGCCTTTTGTTTCATGTCAAATCTGTTTACGTGTTAGTGTCACTAAATATTAAACTGGATATTCAATTCTTGTACACTGTCATTACTGGAGATGCTTCCGTCTAGTTCATTGTTTGCACTTAAGTCAAAGCACAGCCTTTTCGCTGATATTTGTTTTGTAATGGAAATAGGTAGTCAGTGGTCAACAAGCGAATAATAATTTTGAGGATTGTTCTTGGACGAATATTAGGTACATTCAGTTGTTCGATTTGTGCAATTTCCAGAGAGGGGGACGAATTAGTGATATATGTATTATACGGTATTTTGGGATCGTCTATATCCCAGGTTAGAGGTATATTTCTGTAAAAAGTACCAAAGATTCTTTTTGCCGAGGGGGGGATAATAATCCCAACCATCCCCCGCTTCAAATCGAACACTGAGTACATTCTTATAAACATACATGATCGGTGAGGAATTATAATTTGACTTCAGGTGAAGACGACTTGTTGAACTCAATGATTTGAAGAGCCCTTCAAAATAATTTATTATTGGTCTACAAATATCAGATATGACTTTGATTCATGAACTGTATGATCCTAAGTTCCAATAGCGACACAGATAGACTCTAGCGTTCAGCACCTATGTAAAAAGCTGAACTTTTCTCCACTGATACATTGCGTTCTATTTACTTGCAGTACAAGTTGTAATACACACTAAAAACATGCAATAAAATTTATTATTTCGTAAAAACTTTGCAATTATATTTACTATACACAAAACTCACTTAGTATAATGCTATGATAACTTATAGTAACACAATATTTCATAATAAACTTACGTAAAAGAAATACTTCCTTCTTCATGAGACTATTCTTCTCACAAAGCTTATCAATCAATAATAATCAACAATAATAGCTACTCTCTCTCCCCCCCCCCAATATACTACTAATCCTAACCCCTATTATAATTATTAATAAAAACACAATCATCTTATTTATTCTAAACTAGCTAGCTAATATATCATAATAATGGTGGCACTCTTCTAGACTATAATACTAAACTACTTGAACTAACAATTGAAAGCTCTTTTTACAAAACAACAATAGTCAATTTAACTTTTATTTAAAGAAAAATAGCAAGGTAAAAAAACTTCTAAATTCTCGGTTTTTCTCTTGCTAAATTTAAAATAAGTAAAATTAACTATTGTCGTTTTTGTAAAAAAAAAAAAAAAAGTCTTCAATTAGATAATATAACAGTAATATTAAAACATAACAATATGAACATAAACTTGCCCTAAAAGTCAGTGAAAAACATAACAACAACAACAGTAAAATATAATAATAATAATAACCCAGTATACTATGAGTTCCGTGTTACTCAACATACTTTAGACCAGGGTTTCTCATCCTGGAGGTCGCGACCCCAGTAGGGTCGCGGAATGTCTGCAAGGGGGTCGCAATATAAGCTGGATAATACATTTAACTGGATCTTGTGGTTAAAACAAATAAATTTCAAACAAAGTATTTTATTTTGCTTGCTGTATTTTTATCATTACTAAAGATCATGTACTTTGTTCAATAGTTTTTTTGATAATATAATTATGATATTTATTATAAAATACAGGAAATAAACTGTCATGTTTTGAAATGAAAAGCAGATATTACACAAAATATTTTTTTTTTTTTTCACCGGCTAGAAAGGATGGTAAAAGGGGATAGTAGGATGAAAAAAAGGTTGAGAAACGCTGCTTTAGACACAGCACTTTTGCTTTGGCTGATACATACAGTTGTGCTACCATGACCGCTGGGGTATACATTGCAAGATCTACCGCGGACAGCCGAAACCGCAGATAGTATCAAACACCATACAAAACTTTTTTTGTACGCGTACTTTGCTTCTTATTACTGATGAAATTCCTTACATATATATCTATAATAAAGTTTAATTTAGAAATTACATACAATAATACATCAATCACATCTAATTGTAAAACAGAACAATTACATATAACAAAAATTAAGTGATTATTATCGTTCTATTGTTTTCAAAAGAGGGGAATTTGAAACTGTCCACTGTATTTTTGGTTCGCATTGCGGTTACTGCTTTTTAAATTATCCTTCCTCGAGAATCGATCAATCTTCCTCGAGAATAGGTTATTCTTCCTCAAACATCGATCATTCTTTCTCAAAAATCGATTATCCTTCCTCAAGAATCAACAATTCTTCCTCGAGAATCGGGTATTCTTTTTCGAGAATCGATTATTCTGCCTCGAGAATACTCGACAAGCTCAAAAGGCTTCAGTTTTATCGTAGGGCCTTCAAAAACGATGCACAACTATGCACTGTTTAATAATAATAATAATAATACATTTTCGCACTTGACAACTTTGAAAATTGATCACTTTCATCCTTTTTTGTTGTACTTTTTTTATTTCTAATTGTTTTATAATTACTTTGCACCTTGAAGGTACTACCACCTGTAATTAAGTGTGGTAATTATTTAGTGAAATCTTGAAATTAGTTAAATGCAGTCTGTCTTTCTCTACATTCACAAGCAGTCTCGAGTGAAGACAAATCACTGGGTACCAGCGAAACACTTTCTCTACATTTACAAATTGTTGTGTATCTCCTTACGCAAGATGTTGAAAAGAATCAATAATAACTAAATAATAATAAAAAAATATTAAAATCACGTTTCGCACTTATTCTTTCTTCCCCTTTCCCCTTGAAAGTTAAGAGAAGAGGAAACAAGTTAGAAAAAAAATAAAACAGAAAAGAGAAATTAACATTTTTACAACGTTTTATAGGAACTAGTTTTGAAAAAAAAAACTTGTCTTGTTCTTGTATTTATATTGAGTAGACTATTCCAGATTGGTTTGATTTCAAAGAAACCCGATGTGGAAACAGTACATTTTTTATTTTCTATTTTTTTAAATCCTTTGTACAACTTCAATCGTCGCAAATGTTAGCATAATAAATCATTTATAACGAATCTTCTTAACAGTAACCGATGACTCACTCCAGTTTGTACCTCAAATGTTACGTATTTGCTCTTTTAATCCGCGCCGCCTTCACACAAGTGACAAGGAAGTACACAGGCAGGTTAATTAAAATGTACGTTTCGTATAATCCAATGAACTCAAATCGTAAAATTATCCAAATTGGTGTTTTGGTACTGGTTAAATTTTCGGAGGAAATTAGAATTCTTCACCTTACATGGTTATTTGATTTTTTCGTACTTCTCTGCAATGCTTTATTTACATAATAGCTTACTGTTAAGATTCAGCATTTGTTTTCTAAATCTTAAGCTAGATGAACATCGAAAAAGCATTATGTTTGTCTAATTATGCTTTAGTGCTCATTTTCATGAAAGCTTGCGATTTGGGTGAATAGCCAATTGAAACACATGGTGTTTCGTGGTGTAGTTTTATTATGTTCTGTAACACGTGTTTCAATTGGCTATTCACCCAAATCGCAAGCAATGCAAGCGTGTTTGAAAATCAGCCCTTAGTTTCCCTACTAAACCTATACCATCGCAAGTTGATGACAAGCTTGACTTTCACTTATGTAGTCGCGAGTAATGTAAAAAGCTTGATTCAATTTTGAAATTTACTGTATTGACGTGATATTTCACGCGTAAGGGCTGATTTTCATAAAAGCTTGCGTTGTTTGCGATTTGGGCGAAAGGCCAATTGAAACACGTGTTTTAAGGCCCCCCCTAATACGTGTTAGTGCTTGATTTCACGAAAGCTTGCGTTGCTTGCTTTGCGTGCGATTTGGGTGAATAGCCAGTTGAAACACGTGTCACACTTACCTTAGAATAAAACACGTGTTTCAATTGGCTACTCACCCAAATCGCAAGCAAAGCAAGCAACATTTTCAAGCCCGCTTGCGTTGCTTGCGATTGGGCGAATAGCCAATTGAAACACGTGTTATAACACGTAATAAAACTACACCACGAAATACCATGCGTTTCAATTGGTTACTCACCTTAATCGCAAGCAATGCAAGCGGGCTTGAAAATGTGCCCTAACACGTACTTCAATTGGTTATTCACCCAAATTACAAGCAACGCAAGCTTTCATGAAAATCAGCCATAAGTTTGATACAAGCTGGTCGTAGTCAGTTGCGTTGATACATTTGGCCAATAGTGTCTTGGTAAACCTGTTTCACTTTTGTTGTAACAAATTTCGTAGCTTGTTAGGTGTCAACTAGTAAGTATGACTTCAAGCTTGTAGACTTGCAATAACAAATTTGATGCAAGTTTTTTTTTTTCTTTTACATCGCGAGCTTGCAAGAAGTTTGAATCAAACCTACTCTGCTATCTGGGGTGCGGGCTTCACTCCATTCTACTCTGCTTAAGTCACTTAAATACTACAATAAAAGATTATTAGGATCCTGTCATGGATTGCGCCAGGATTTTCGGTTTCGGGGACATAAAGTAAAAGTTAGGAGGGTGTAAGTGGAGTTTTGCACAGTTTCCATCGATTTTTACAGTAAAAATTTTAAGTTGGGGGGGGGGGAGTTGCGCTTGAGAATTTAGTGGGGTTGACCCCTCACAGGGTGGGAGCTGGCAGAATAACTGGTTTAACTTGCTTCTTCAGTGTACGTCTAGCTTTAGATTTATGTATTTGAGTACCTGCATAAGCGAATGAGGTAAATTCATCGTTTGAATAAATAGTTTCAGATGATAACCTGTGGTATCCACAAAAATAGCTTATATCGAAAAGAAACTATTTGGCAATTTAACGCTTTATAATGAACAATTGCTATAATATGTTTCTTTTTGATCGAAGAAAAATAGGGCAGAACACAGTTTGTGGTATTTACTACTATCAGCTTGGACAAATATTGCAGCAGTGTGATACAGGTCAAATTAGCAATAGCGCGTTCGGTAGTTTTAGTGTGAAAATGCAAGGAAGCGATATTCTTCTGTTTACAAAATGAAACTCAGGGAAGGAAGAGATCAGGTGCAGCTGATAAGAAGCGCCCTCTGTAAACTTTCAGTGGTTCGTCGTGTGTCGTGGGTGCGAACGAATTCCTCCCACCGAATCACGCGTCATTTAGAAACTCTTCATTGTTTTTCTTTCGCCTGCAGCAATGTTCGGTGCACGGGAGGATACGGTAGTCAACCTGAAGCCAAATTTCTTCTTTCCTCCACAACTTTATGCATTTGAGGTAAGCTAAGCATAGGCTATCTTATATGTGTGTTGTGGCATCATGCGGTTTGGGCATTTCCAATTGAGAATGGCCTCCTGAACTAGTATACCTTGAATCGCTTTATCAAGGATGTAGCGTAATTGGGGAAAACAGTTGATATCATACAGTTGTACTTCTACGATGTTCGGGTAAAAATCAGCTTTCTTGCATCTACAGTCAAGTCAGAAAAGATCGTTACTTAAAAACCAGTTGACACTGCTATGAGAAACTAACTGATCGTATTAAAGCAGTTTACACCATTACTACCCAGTATGACTGAATCCTATGGGTTGTAATTCCTAGTTATCAACAATTTGATCAATTTGTATTATCTTTCCAATTCGGGGAAAACCTGGTTCATATCTTTCCTTGGAATTCTCGCAATAAGTGGCCTCCGCCAACGAATTTAGAGACCATCCACGGCACATTCAATCGTAATGTTGATCAAATTATTATGGAACATTATTGGGCAAATGTTTTCGTCTAACAACTCCCTTCATTCGCTCAGGTGATTATACTGAGTGATAACCAACGGCACTACAGGGTAGGTCAACAAATCAAAACCACTCAAACCGGAGAATCAAGTGATAATCACCTGAATGGAAGAAGACTTTGATCAACATTCCTATTGAATGTGCCATGGACTGTCTGGCAATTCGTCGGCGGTAGGTTACCCGTTGCGAGAATATCCTTTAGGCATCTAAGGCTCATTCCGGGATAGGGAAGGTGTCGTCCAAGGCCTATGTCGAAGGTGCCATCCCGGCATTTGACTGAGGAGAAATCTGTCAGGATGGTCGCCCGCTGAGATCGTACCCATGACCTCCCTAAAGCTAAGTCAACGCTCTACCACTGAGCTTTGACTTATGTTGGAACTCATGTTTAATTAGATTTGTTTACCCTTTATACCATAAACTGTATTTGTTCCCTGGAGTGGTATAGGCCTATTTCAGGGATTCTGCAATCCTCCACCCAATAATGAAGGGGGGAGGGAAGTAGAACGCCCACAAATCCTCTAGCGCAAATCCCGAACTTTAATATTAATAAGTACGGTTAAAAATCGTTTGAAAGCTTGCAAAACTTGACTTATGGACCTAAACTTTTAAGTTTCTGGCAGAATCTTTGGTTTATTTGAAAACTGACACTTTTCAAGTTTAGATTGGGAAAGTCAAGTGTGTTCAGATTTTAACTGACGATATTTCTTCAGTCGTATCAGAGGAATAACCTCCCCCTCCGCAGAAATCTCTATAAATTGGACCATACTTGAGCGAACCTTTAGATTCATCCAAACATTTTAGTAGAATAAATGAATTTTAAGATTGATTTTGACTCTTTCCATGTCTCTTCTGAAACAGGCTATTAATCTTCTTGCCTGTATAAGAAATGATCGAAGTTGAATTCCAGCAATGCAGAGGTAAAATGGGGAGATGAAGAAGAAAAATATTCCTCAGAAAGTATTAAAAGGTACAAACAAGTTTGTATGTGAAGGAGTGAGAAAGCAAGCGTGTGTGCATTTCGAAAGTGTGTTTTTCCTAGAATTGGTCTACATAATTAACAAGGGCATGTGATGCTTCTGAGCTTATACATACGGTATTGCTCAATTCAGTACACTTTGGTATTTATCCAACTACCAATCAGTGACAGCTCCGAGGTTGAACAACTGACTGGCTCAGATATATTTAATCACTAAACGTTGTATGACAGCTGTTTCCTTTATTTACAACAGTCATGTGGTAATTTAATATTATATATTTTTGTCAGTTATTTGTATTTGATATTCTTTTCAAGTCCGTATACATGTTACAATTAATATGGTATGATAGATGAAATGTGTCACTTCTAAACGTACACATCGTTTTTTACTTGGCATAATTTAACACAGCTAGTCGGTAGCATCGCCGACTTCGGATCTGAGCGGGCTCGAGCTCTCGTTGCTACCCATTGTGGCTGAGATTTTCCTCAGTTTTCGTTTCACCAAGAACATGTTGGGATGGTATCGGAAGTAATGACCTGGACGCTACTTTTACCCCTTTATCCGCAAGTTTAATCGCCGAGGAACGTTATGTTTCAAATATGTGACGGTCTTACGCAATTGTTCCCTACTGAACCCACGAAAATAATAAATAAAAAGTTTTCAAATATGTCATTATTCCCAGGCACTTATTTGTAGAGTCGTAATTCTGGCAGTTTTACAATAAAAAAGAAGATATTTTGATTAGCTTGCATACACAACCATAGAACTAAAAGTTCGATCGTGTTCAGAAAATGCGCTCAACTTAGTCATCCAAAAGATGGCAGCATATGAGAAAAATAATCAAAATTGAGGTATGCATTCATTGGAGGGGCTTGTTTACTTCGAATCGACACTCCTCGTGCTACCCATTGTAACCGGCTTTACATCAGTAACATCCGGCGAACGTCGTGATAGTTCCTAAAATGTATGCTTTAGTTGTTACAGTCCTATAACGTTGCTCTGGGTTCTATCCCAGCGGCCGCCCATCATGACTAAGCTTTGTCCAGTTTTTTCCTGTCACACCAGGCAATGGTTGTATGGTAGGTACTTAGGCCTCATCCTGTCCCCTATTCTGTCTAGGTCTGACTCATAGATGCCTAAAGGCCACATATAAAAATTAAATTACCAGTCTCTTACTTTGAAACTTTCATTCCCTAGCTTAGTGACTGACTGAGACGCTAGCTAGTAGACCACATTCAGTTCAAGTGCTGCTATCTTCTGATATAAAATTCGCACACTATTGAGACAAAGTTAACGATTTTTTGGGGACGTGAATCTGAACTTCAAGAAGTAAAATATATAAAGTGTGGCATAAATATGAATTATGTTGCTTGCTAAGCACTGGTTAGTTCTTGACCTTTGATTTTACAGTAGATGTTGGTTTATTGTTTATATGTTCTTGGTATGTTAGATAGTCCATCAACTAAGCTAATTTTAACACATAGAAAAGGAAAGTGACCTTGTTACTTGAAAACAATTAAAATTTCGCTTCTTTTAGATCAGTTTTTCACATCAGAAAACTAGATTGTTTGTCTCATACAGAAGTGTTTTAAATGGATTTTGAAAACCTTTTATTTTGTTAGGAGAGAGAGAAAAAATCTTGATTTTAAGGATAAAATAGCTCGAAGTAAAACTACACCAAGTACTTTAGTTTTCTTTTTTAAATGTCAACCTTGAATTTATAGAAAAGCAGTATGTTTGGGATACGCCAAATTTACATATTTTACACTTCCTTCATGTTCGGTGTGGACAACCGAGTGGCCATAGATAGGTCAGTGGTAAAGCGTTGACTTCGCTTTCGGAAGGTCCAGTGTTCAATCCTAGCGGCCGACTAGCGGACTGAATTTTTCTAAGTTTTTAGTAGCACGGCAAATGCCGGTATGGTACCTTTAAATTAGGCCCTGGCCGATTTCTTCTCACATTCTTTTCCCTATCTTATCCTGATCTGAGCTTTAGGTACTTAAAGAGCATAAAATAAAAACAAAAATACAAAACTCCGTTGTGATTAGATGCCTTATGCTAATTTGCTACTTTTGAAATAAAATGTTACTTCGCTTACTGCACGAATTAATAGGTCCTATTCAAGGAATGATTTGAGTCCTTATCTTTTTAAAATGTTTATACTCCTTATATAACAAGAAATTGAAAAGGTAGAGATAATAAAATATTAAATCAAATTCATTTTGTGCTAATAAAGCACTATTGCTTATGCCCGCCATTTTTGTCATTTCATCCATGTACAAACAATGTTAATAAGCTATTAGTTATGTTATTTATCGCTAGTCAATCTGAAAAATATATTTCTAAACACAGGCGTTTATGTTTAAAAATTTTCCTACATAGGTGATCCAATATTAATTAAATTATTTATATCTCCAAGCTAAACAATTTGGTTAATTCATATACCTAACTAATTTAGATTATGTTGAAAAGTGTCAAGTATAGAACCATAGTAAACAACTGTATAAGTTATTTTCGTGGTCATAGAATGATACAAACTGTTTTGCCTACCCTATTAAATCCTCATATATTTTCTTAGTTATATCACAATATGACATAGAACGAAGCGGAACGATTGCCAAACGATATGTAACAGTTAATGGCTATGACCCCATGGTTTTAGCCATTGATCGATCTGTATCTAAAAACAGACACCAGAGAGAACATAGGCCTATCCGGAGGGTCTTGTTTAGCTAACTTAAACATGCTACTTCCAGTTCACATATTCCGATCGTGAGACAATCGTAAAAGTAAACAAACTGATGATGTCAATATTGGATTAGATTGGAAGTGGACTGTCCCTTCCGCTTCCTAGCTTCATATACTCATAAAAATTTTCATAGTATGGAGCAGTCCAGTATCATTTTCGATAAATATGCTGTAGGATACTTTTTAAACAGAAACAATTCTAGAGTTCCATTGTTCTGGACATACTCGGGTATTATCATTCTTCACCCTCTCCGCATTCACTACAATTCCATACGCGATTCACATCTCATTTAATACAAGAAACACACTCACTCCAAGGTGGGAATGTTACTCCCCCGAGAACGGTGTCATTATTCCATTTATGATAAATGTAATAAAAGTTCCTGACGTCTTCCAAATATTTTTACTCCTTAATGTATTGTTCAATGTGTTTTTCTTGTTTTGTACGAAAAGTTATAGCCTTTTGTTGAAACTTAACACATTTACTACTTTATTATTATAATAATAATGATAGATAGGTTTATTAGCCGGTAACTAAATAATTTCAAACTAATAATTGTTAGGGATCATTTTCAACCCCGCTTGCGTTGCTTGTGATTTGGGTGAATAGCCGGTAATAAAACTAAACCACGAAACACCACGTTTTCAATTGACTACTGACCCTGTCGCAAACAACGCAAGCAGGCTTGAAAATGAAACCCTTACTTCCTTTTTTTTTTAAAAAATACAGAGACTGATTAGTTTTTACTAGTTCTACAATATTATTTAATTTTAATTCTATTTATGTCCTTTATGCATCTACGGCTCAGACCGGGACAAGGGGGAGGATTCGGGAAGATGTCGGCCAGGACATATATTGAAGGTACTATCTCGGCATTTACCTCGTATGACAGGAAAAAACTGGATAAACCTATCAGGATGGGCAGTCGCTGGGATCGAACCCACCACCTCCCGAATGCTATGCCAATACTCTACCACTAAGCTACGGCGACTCCGTTTGTTCTACAATAGAATTGAAATGAAGATACTGTGTCACATTTTAACCAGTTAAATTTACTTGGCTAAAAGCCATTATGCATTCTGCTGTTTAAGCTAATTATGCACGTTATACAAAGTGTTGTGTACTTCTGTTTGATTTTTTTTTTCAACATGTTCCCATTGAAATACCATCATGGAATTTGACACACACATTCTAATTAAATGCATATTGAACGTATATTTTCTTTTTCAGAAAAAAAAAATCGATTTCGAATTTTTTAAAAAAAACAATGTTTGTTTTATTTTTGAAAAATGTAAAGGTTGGTCGAATAAAGTCAAGTAATATATCAAAATTTATCAAGTAATATATTGAAATTCTGAAACGAATGGTGCAAGTTTGAGCTGTCTAGGACAAAATAGTTTTTGAGTTTCGGGGTATTAAAGGTTTCAAAACGCGTAAAAAATGAGTGGATTTTTTAAAAACAATTTATAACTCAACAACCAAAAGTGGTAAAAACCTGAATTTTTGTAGTTTTGATCATATTGATGCATAGAACACAATTACCAAATATAATACATTTTGTAAAACCTAAGGTCTAAAATTATTTTATATTGGTTGATTTGATATGGAATGACCCACCATATTTTTAAGTCGATTTTGCAGAATAAAGAAAAATTAAATAGAATGGTCATTAATTTGTTTATAGAGGAAAAATTACATGTATTTAGAACTTAAAATAACATCAAGGAAGAAATCACAGACAATTATTCATTTTATATAGGTATACCCCCATGAGGAAGACTCGTCGTTCCGGTGCAGGGCCGACGGTGGCCCAACTGTTACGAAGTTGGGCCACCGTTGGTCCTACGTCGGCCCGACGAGCCTTCCTCATGGGGACGCTTATGTATGCTGAACAATTGTTCTGAAGGCAGAGATATAAATAAATATTTAAACAATTTTCTATTTTAACTACTTCTTCTGTTATGCTGCGAATATACATCAAGTGTCGTTAATATTCAGATTTCGAGTGCGCAGAATGCAGAATGTGATGCAAAATCAAGTGGTGACGTGAGTGCAAGAACAAACGTTAGAGGGACGTATGTGCGTTCTTGTACTCACTTCATCCCTTCATATTTACATCACTTGCATTCTACGCATCCAAAGTAATGAAACTACAATCAACCTTTGAAGTACATTCAACGACTTATAAATAGATAATATAGAGAATTACCAATATTTCAATATCGGTTACACGTACATTTTGCCGTTAATACAAACAATTACATTTTCCTAAACTGATTGCATGACACTACATGTGTCCAATATGAAGAAATTCAAAAAAAAGTTGGTTTTTTAACTTCTCCTGTAGATATCCCCCCCCCCCCCCAGTATACGTTAGTACATTTAACATAAATTAATAAATTATCAGTAGTTATTTGTTTTGCTTCCATTATACGCCTTCACAAAGTCGTGAACACTGAGTTCGTGAAGTGATTGTGAAGGTGGGTTCGCGAAGTGAGACATATTTATAAGCATACAGTATTATTTAAGACATATTTATTACTATTGAAAAATCACGTTGATCGCGATCTAATTTAATTTCTTGAACTTTGGCATTATTACAATACTTTACGGCCATTTGATTTTCGTGTTCTTGTGTAGGCTGTTACGCGGTTCAAGGCTATTTCATTCACTTTAGTATGATATACAATGGATGTATTTTACGCTACTAAGATTGAGCTTGTCATTTAATAGCAAGTTAAATGTTACAAAATTACAATGGGAGTAACTTGTTCTTAAAACTGTATTAAATATTCCTTTATTTGGGACAGGAAGCAGAAACTGTTCACAGAAAACTGTGTAAGACTGAATTTTAATATCTTTTCCTGAACGAATTCTGTATTTTGTTGTGCAGCTTGGGCACATACTGGGTTAATCTAACGAAAACTATTATTGGATTGGCTTTGATGTGTTTTTAAAAGCCTGTTTCATCACTCCCAAGCTGTACAACAAAAATATTCAATTGTTTCCAAACCTTATTTGAAAGATTGCGACTTTTCAGGAAGTCTGCTATTTTCTGTGGAGGTCGTAAAATTTGGAATAGGGTGTGAATTAGGGGTGTTTGGAAATGAGAAGTCAATTCCGGAATTCGGATTTTTTTCGATTTCGGAAACCGAATATCCCTAGTGTGGATATGTGTACTTTATATTATACTATATAATACTATATACTTTATACTATATGTCGTTCACTAGGAAGCCTTAGTTAAAAGTGTACGAATCAAACTGGAAATGTTTTGTTGTGGGGGAAGGAAGAAGCTGGAAGATTCCTTTCAACCAAACGCTATACCAGTTTCCTTAATTACTTTCCAGCATACCTCTTTAGATTATTATCTGCAAATAATTATGCTTTCATATTGTCAAAGTCAAGCGGCCGTAACTCAGTTGGTAAGACGTCAACTTAGCAATCGGAAGGTCCTGGGAACTATCCAGCGGCCGCCCATCCTGACTGAGATTTTCCTATCACACCAGGAAAATGCGGGAATGGGACCTGCAAATTAGGTCCTGGTCGACTACCTTCCAACATCCTCTCCACCACCCCATCCCGCCCTCGATTGACGACTTTATACCCGTATGACATGTACCAGATTATGCAAAACGTCTATTAGTTACCCGTTATTGTTGACTTTATGCCAATATGTTTAAAAAGTTAGTTAATCCTTGTGACTTTATGCCAGTATGATGACGTAACAGAGGATTAATGTGTGTATATCTGTTTCTTTTCAGGATCGGGTGACGGGGCATTCAGCCAGCCTAGGTTCAATAACGACAATAGGCACGGCGGCTGGAACGACGTCTTTCACAACGGCGCCACGAATGACGCCAACGACGGATTTCCAACCACCATATTTCCCGCCGCCCTTTCCTCCGCAGCAGCAATTGGACTTCCATCCTGGACATCTTAATCCAGACCCATACTCACAGCTCAACTCGCTACACCAATCGCATTATCAAACAACACATCAACTCGGCCAGCGAACGCACGATGTACTCAGGAGGCCGGAAAACGATCCGCTGCACGTCGTAAGTATTCAAGATATTTTATTCTTCTGCTTCCCTTCCCTATCCTCGTTTTTATATGTATGTTGTCAGTATATAAATTGACATTTACACAATGCTTATTCATATCGTGCATATATAAAACATGCAATGTACATGCAAGTTCCCCCACCTCCTGTTAGAAAAAATGTAACAAAAGTTAGTACAGTATGCATTTTTTTAAAAATAAGCGAAGATATCTTCAGCGAGAATAGAAATTAATTTTCAGAAACTCCTCCAATTAGAAATTAATTTTAACTTTGGCTCTTTATCTGCTTAGGGTTAGGGGGGAATGTGCATGTATTATTTTTCACTTTTCATAATGTTTCAGAGAACACGTCTTGCACAGGTTTAATACTAAACTAGTCGCTGTGGTCTGACGCAATATTTGTTGTCCTATGGTTCAGGTATCATATAATTATTTATGGTTCTTACAAGGGAAGTGTCCGAATTTGTTCCGAGACGAGACATAATACAAGCTGTAAAGTAATTAATGTATACAAAGTTATAGCTGGTATGCACCATATGAAACCGGGAAGAGATAGAGATGATATGTTAATGGAATGCGATAAGAAAATGATATATAAATACACAGAATAATTAATTTACAAATACAAAAAAATGCTCATTTAAACTATTCCACTGTAGTTGAACACACCACCATAGGAATAATAAGGTGGATGTTTTTTTTTTATCTGCCACACCAGCTTGAAATCCGCCATTTTGAATTCGGCTTGAATTTTTGTAAATAGAAAGTCATGCTTATACATCAGTCTTGCTAGAATATTGTAGAAAAGCCAATAATTGAAACAGTTTAATGTTATTTTCTTTCGAGTTGACATTACTATGTATTAGGTGTTGTTGTTTATTAAGATGTGGGAGATATTTTACAGAATGAAGAAAACACAATCACTGAAAAAAAAAAAAAAAATAACAATAGTGAAGTTTCAATTGGAATTTGTATGATATTAGCGCAGAAGAACGCTACTCGCTTCAGTACATCAATTTATTTATATTACGCTGTATAGATAGTGTACAATACATGTTTTGTGATATTTATGCGTATGCTTTGCGAAGAAAATTTGTTTCAATGGTACAGCCAAGAAATATGTTTCAAGTTATGTATGTTTTCATCATACGAAAAAATAGATTATATGTATATCTCTCATAGATCATAGACGTTAGAAAGATCCTAATAACATCAGAATAGATGTTGGAAGTTGTTATACTAACTTCCATATGAATAAAGGTAGCATTAAAGTAATTTCCATTATTGGCTTTCTTAGAAAAATCTAGTCTAGAATGATGTATGACAACCTTTCTGTTTATGAAATTTAAGCCGCATTCAAAATGATGATGGGGAAAATGAAGCCAGGGGTATAAATAACATACAATAACGCATTTCATAGGTATAATTTGCGTATTTA
>JAGDQP010046118.1:0-15406 GCA_022664845.1 Lepisma saccharinum
GAGGTTAATTGGCTTATTCATAACATATATAATTAACAATTTACAAACATATTTATTTTTAAAATACCTATTTAATAATAATAATAATGATAATAGAACAGTTTTCTCATGAATTTTATTCTCGAATTGAAAATTAATTTAAAATCTCTGCAGTGACTGTTTTCTCAATTGTTATTAAATATATTAGGCTACACTTTTGTGTGTTATTTGAGAAATAAGTTTTTATTATTGTATTATTAAGTTAATTTAAAAAAACAGAAGGCTTTTGACAATAGAAATACTAGCGGGGTGAAACCGGAAATAAATGCTTCCTTCTCATTGGTTCCTTCATTTTAGGAAGAAGTCTGAAAGTAACAGGTTGGTGTAACATCACTTCTTTACATCTCAACTATCGCAGCAGTTTTCTGAGCATGATCATTGTTTGCCAAGACAAGCACATCTTTGGTTAATTTGTTCCGCTGTTTCTGCATCAGTGGATCGTGTATCCGTTGTAACACGGTGGCTATCTATCAGGATAACTTTAAAACCCCGAAATATTGTCAGTATCACCATTTTATTAGGCGGTTGATTTGTTTTCCTTTTTCGAGGGACATGTGTCGTGGAACTCTTTCATTCGGTGCTCATAATATTCTTCTCAGGATCATAGTGGTGCACCCAGGATTCGTCCATCATCACCAGTCTTTGAAGAAAAAAAAATGCATCATTGATCTGATACATTGCCAACACGGTCCATGAACATTCCACTCTTTGTTCTTTCTGAAATGGTGTCAGCAAAATATGGAACATGCCGGATAAACACTTGATATTACTGCAGATATTCATGAAGCATGATCGATACAACACCATAACTTATGCCAACCTCAATCATTATAACATGAATAGTGATCCGTTTGTTCAAAAGAAGTAGATGCAACATTTCTTGAATCACATCACCATGAATAGCTGAGCAGGATCGCCACTCCCGTGTCTAGTTCTCTATGTCTGTGCGTCCACAATTGAACTGTCTTTTCTAGGTTTTCAAACTGATAAATGTGATTGCAATAGATCTCGGGGGTACGGTGGCTCAATTGAACAGCGCTCTTCTCTCGTCCTTGGAATCGTCATTTCGATTCCTGGTCGTGCCATGTGGCCTGAGCCAAATGTTGCCTAAAGAACTCAAAAAAATAAATTGAAATTCAAATAGATTGCTTTCATGTCATCCTAAATTCGTGTGGAAGCTTTACACGAACTCGGTGATACTTCAATATTCGAGTTTGACTGAGATACCACTTTCCGTCAGTTTGGAGCTTTTCTCTGTTGATTGTGAAATTTACTGGGACGAGATATGTGAAACGGTTGTACGCGTTCTATACATGAACAATATTGCATGCAAAGTTTCATATATTTCACCCAACTCAGTCATAGTCAAAGTAAAAACTCCTGTAAATTTCAAGTTGTGGTTTATACTTTCCATCAAATTGATATTAATTTTTTTTTTAAATGCTTAATTAGAATAAGTTGTTTGTGGATGTTACGTAAGTACCACGTTGCTGAGACTAGTCGATGTTTATTGACGGAGTTTGTTTTCCAGAAAATATCAAGATTATAGCAAAGAATGACTCTGATACCAATATCCCAACAACAAGCAGAACGTCAAGTTTCGAAACAACAGTGACGGAAGCTGTATTATCGGCTAATAAAATGAATAGCAAGAAACCCAGTTTGAAAAAAGGTAAGACTTTTTTTTTTTTCTCATATTAGCTTATTTTGTCAGCTAATAAAATAAATAGTCAGATATTTACTTTGCAAAAGATATGAATTTATCTGTTGTTTAGTTCTTTTATTCATTCACTAATAGAATAAAAAATAAGGGACTCCGTTTTAAAAAAAGTTAAGAAGTTCTTTTGTAATAATTTAAATGTTCTACTTTTTTTTAAAAGAATTTAAGTAACTATAGAATTTTAATTACAATAGCCTCGTTAGAACTAAAGTAATTAAGTTTTCTTGTTGGATTAAAATAAGCGAATTACAATTAAGTCTATTTTTTCGTTACCAGAGAGCAGATTGTTAGAAAAGAGCAGAGTCACCTACCGTTAGTTTTTTAGAACTTGCTGAAAAATTAAAAAAACAAACAGATACATTTATCTTCTTTGGTTATTTTGTGGGGGCTGCTTAAAACAATTCCGAACTTTAGTTTTAAAGCACTTTACATCAATATTACATGTTATAATCTCTTATAAGAATAAAATATCAGGTACGGTTATCAGATGGATCTGATTTTAAACAACACCCTTCTTACTGGAATACGTGAGCTTCCATCGAGTTCTTCCACAGCACTGTATTGGCCGTTCTACAGACAGCCTTCTCCCATGGCCACCCCTTTCGCCAGATCTCACACCATGTAGATATTTTCCCTTTTAAGGTTCATTACAGATACAATTCGCGTACAACCATTACGCACATCTTAATGGTCGGATGTTCGTGCACTGCATACTTCGTCGTGTATGTAAGGACTTGATAACCGTGTGACCAAGGGTTCTGCAATTGAAAAACGCATCTGATGCGCCGCTAGTATTGCTAATGGTGCAGGTTCCACGCTTGCAAATCATGGATTCTGCCAGGATATTCAGTTTAGGGGGAGGAAAGCGAAAGTAGAGGTCTGTAAGTAGAGTTTTCCAAGGTTTCTATAGATTTTTAACAGTAAAAAATTTAAAGTTGCGATGTGTGCTCGACGTTTTGCAGGAGTGAGAGATCCCCAATGGGCGGGGCTGTTAGAATCCTTGTTGCAATGTAATAACTGTCTAATCAGTTACGAAATCTCACTATTCCTTTGTATACACCATGTATGGTGTGCCATTAGTATGTTGTTTCGGCATCTAGTTGCTATTCAAAGTGCTTCATTTTTCAATAGCTAAATCATACTCTTTAAAGTAAGCATGTTAGCAAAGTCTTCACTGCGACTAAATAACAAATGAGGGACTCAAAAAAATAAAGAAATTCAAGTTTACCAAAGAAAACGACAAATTATTCAGTTGATTTTTAAAAATCTAAATTCTGGCTATTTGTGTGATGTTTTGTACTGTTTATGTAAAAGTAGCTTAACTAGATTATTGTCTTTCTTACAAAATGTCTACACTACTGGATCTGTACAAGCTGATCTTCGAGCTCTACGTAACGATACTGGAGTGATCGACTAGTGTCGAAAGATAGACGCCCGAACCATAATTTTCAGATCTAACTCAGTCTTTTACGCTTAATATCGATGTTTAGACCGTTTCTGGATTTTATGTCTTAATTCTTAATTTATGTACATACTTTCCTTAGTGTGTGTGTGTTTTTTTTAAAACCAAGAATCAAGACATAAATAATAAAACGGGCAGCTCAGCGATAACAAGCATAAAAATGAATTGGAAATGTCAAATTTGTTCATATTGATTTAGACTGGAAGTGGACTATCAAGATTAACTGTCTCCTCCGCTCCCTGGCTTCATATATTTATTAAATATTTAATTGCATCGATCAGCTCAGTATCATTTTTAGATAGAAGTCAATGAAATTGATTCGTCGGGCAGTTTGAACTCCACATATAAAATAATAATATAGATAGAAAAACCCAATATATCATCGTGTTGATGCCATTTGGCGTCTGTCCAGCCGAACTAGAAATTAAATAATGCTAGTATGCAATAATTGTTTCTGTATTCAAATTAAAAATCGCGAAAAGCACGGAGTGCAAGTTCAGCGTTTGATACTGCACGTTATTGGTCCGCTGAACATTAAAAATGTAAGTATTGCGCATGGTTTACTAGCATTTCTTTTTCCTAGTTCGACTGTACTGACGTCAGGAGGCACGAAAGAGTTTGAGAGAAATGGGATTTGTCTATCTATATAATTATTTTATCTATGGCTCGTTTGATGTTCGTGATTCAAATTGTCTGTTAAGTCAGGACCGAATCAGAATAGAAAGTATTCACCGGAAGTCGTCATCAGTTTTGACTCGTGTGCGTGTCGTGCAGCACTGCTGCATAAAAGCACTGGCAAGCAACAACAGGGGAGTTAATGTTTTGGTGTAGCGGTTACAGCATCGGACAATTGATCCGGTGGCCCTGGTTAGATTCCAGGTCGGGGTTATGTTTTAACTTTTCTTAAAAAAGAAAATTGCTTTATTTTAATACACATACGTATTTTTAAATTTTACAAAATGCACTAACTATTGGTTAGGTTAGAAAAGTCAGGTTAGGTGTTTTATTTTCATTATACGCGATTCATTCTCTCGCTTCTAGTTCGCCACAACAATAACAGGTGGCTCTGGAAGGGTGTATTTCTGTACCGATTGAGTCGTGTTGAGTCAGCTTAGATAGACCTAGTATTTTAAAAATGTCACAGACATCCCATTTGCTTCTCCACCCCTAATATGCAGGCTGCGGTTTACATTAGTATTATTATTATTAAATACAACCTTGATCTAATAAAATTCCTTAATTCGTAAGGAACAGGTATTCATCAATAGTAGCGTAGCTATATTTATACATGTGCAAACTGTACAAAGATAAAATTTACTTAATAAGGCTAGCTTTCCTTGCAGGCATTCGCTGAGTGCTTTGCCTGCAATATCTATGAGTAGCCAATAGAAATTCGTGTTACACGTAGAACATGTACTTAAACACTTCTTTCTATGGGCTACTCACCCAAATCGCAAGAAAAGCAAGCAATGCGCGGTAATAATTTTCATGAGCAGGCCGATTTTTCATGAACACGCTAGCCACATGCTTTGCTTGCGATTTGGCTGAGTACTCAATTGAAACATGTGTTTAAGTATTTCTATTGACTATCCATAGAAATCGCTACAAAGCTCGCGGCTAACGCGTACATCAGAAGCCGACCTAACGAGATGGTAATTTCAAGTACTGCAGAGATCAACCACTAGGGAGCAGCACTCATTGCTTAATGATTTACGGTCAAACTGCACAGTGCACAGTAATTCGAGTTTTCATTCTTTTTTTTATTACTAGTAACATCATCATTCTTAGCGCCGAGTTTTCTTACAGGCGCTCGGCGTGTGCTTTGCTTGCAATTTCTATGAGTATCGGTAGCCAATAGAAACTTGTGCTACACGAAGAACACGTGCTTGTTGGCTATTCAGCTAAATCACAAACAAAGCACGAGGCGAGCGCCTGTATGAAAAGCCGGCCTAATATTGTAAGAGGTAATAAATTAGATATTATTTGCGTTATTTGTTCTTTGCAGTATTTACGAATCCTGCCTTTAAGTCTTCAACAACAACCGTGTTGGGTATAAGATCGAAATCAACTGTAAGCAATTTGCCAGACTGGGATAAAATTGGTATGGAGGCAGGACAATCGTCATCTGAAATTCACTACAAGACAGGTATTCATTTTCTATTTAAAAGTCTCTATAATTCAAGGTCAACAAAGATAAAGATTCATTAACCGTACTTGTGAGGAAAAATGAGAAGATTTTAGTTTCACGTTCTCTATATGTTATTACATACCCCAAGTAGCACAGAAACGTCTTTTCAACGTTGGTTTCTTTTTTAATTCAGTGGTTAACAATTATCGGTTGAAAAAATAAGTTTTTCTCCTCACTACAAAGTTAATTTTTCTCTCCATTGCACAGTGATAAACAGATTTTTAGTGTGGGCGTCTCCTGTTTTACCGAAGTTACAAATTTAGATGTGCTTTAAAAGTTCTCCCGAAAGAACGGTCCCATAAATATGGTTATATAGTATATTTACAAAGTTAGGGCCGAGAAATATAGTTGTATATTTAAAAAATTACGGCCCAAGCCCGAAGTGATCTATGCTTTGTAGGCCCGAGCCCGTGCAGACCTCTACCGGAGTATGTTCCTATTGTGTCAAACAATATTTATACCAAGTTTAGTGCTGCTACGACTAATATAATGGAAGATATTAGAAAAGAAACATAATTTTAAACACTGCTAAATTGATCGTTTTCTGGATATATCTCATAGATTATTCTAGTAATAATCTAGTAATAGAATATATGTAAGCTCGTAGATGCACTATGAAAAAATTTCGAAACATTTCTATGAATTCTCAGTAAAGCAATAATTATTTCATGTTATTTCATTGACATCTACGAAAATCTAGAGACTTTTCGTATGCTATGTGCAGTTTTCAATTCTTTGCGCGCATGCGCAGAGTGAGAAAATAGTTTCTGATCGTGATCCTCTATGCAGTTCCAACCTAGTGTTCATTACCACCATCTTGATCACTTATTTTTTAGCAGAAATGGAAAATGAACGATAAGGGATTTCGATCCCTAACTCACAAGTAACAAAGTGAATTAAATGTGGCGTAAGTCGTGGGAACCACTTACTTTATGTCTTCGGGTTTCAAGAAACGCACTTTTAACACTCTATGCTGTCTTATTTTCTTATGACTGGCAGTTTAGTGTAGTCGGTAAATCTTTTAACTGAACAACCCGTATTCAAATATAGCTTTAAGGCTCCCGTATTCTTTTGCTCCCGTATTCTTGAAAACTGAATGTTGGTTGGTTTTCATTAGTCAAGCTATGTTTGCCTAGTAGCTTTTACAGGATTATTTCGGAAAGCTTTTCAAAGTGTATGTAAGTGGAAAACAGCTTCGTGTAAAAGTGGTTAAATTGTAACTTACAGGGAAAGGAAAGTAAAGGAAAATAATAAATAAAATGGCTATTTTGAGTCACGTTTCTATTCAGTCCACAAGCTCCTAACCTCGCGATTAAGGAAGTTGAAATTGAAATTCTACAAAACGGTTATTCTGCCGGTGATTTACTGTTGCTAAAGTAGGAGTACGACCCTAGCAGATGAACATAAAGTACGAAAATAAGATTTTGGGAAAGATATATATGGGCCGAAACGCGACGAGATAACCGGAGAATGACGGAGACTGCATAATGAAGAACTCCACGGACTGTACGATACACCAGATGTTGAAAAATAATGAAATCACAACTACTCAGATGGGCAGGCCATGTAGCTCGGATGGGGGAAAAACGAAGATTATATTCCATCTTGGTTGAAAAGCCGGAAGGAAGGAGACCATTGGAAAGACCGTGGAGAACAAGGTGTTTATGATGAAAACTGGCTTGATCTTGCCCAGGATAGAATGTTATGGCGAACGTTTGTTATTACGGCGATGAACTTGCGAGTTCCGTAAGCCATAGAGTAAGTAAGTAACTTTGAGGCAGGTTTCAATTGACTTTATAAAAATTGTATTTATGGTCTTTAGGCATCTTGAGCTCAGGTCGGATAGAGTAAGAGAGGGGATGTGGGAAGGAAGCTGGCCAGAGTCTACTTTGAAGGCATCTTTCCATCGTTTGCGTGATTATGTGTAAAATTCTGAATAAATCTGAGTCAGGGTGGACGGTCGCGAATCCAGGTCGTTCGAAATGCAAAACCAAATACTGTCAGCTGATTCACTCCGTAAGAATAAATTTAAAATTAAATAACAATTTTTAAGACGATTTCTAATGATTTTTTGTTTGTTAAAAAAAATAGAGGAAATAAGGTTTATACATGTATAATATCATTTGTAAGTAGCCAGAATAATTATCTCCTAATACATGCAAATAAGATAGTAAAAAAAAAAAAAAAAAAAAAAAAAAAAAAGCCGATGAAAATATTTTCGAAGTTCAGAATATTGGGAAAACCATAATAACACCGTATCAATACTCACTGCGGAATGAAAACAAAGGATTTGATTTATCCAAATTGTTCTTCATATTCCTTCAAAATCCCATCACTATGTAGCATTTTTTAACCTTGGAAAATATTTCCATCCATATGTTCTTCTATTAATTTCAGTATACAATACAACTTCATTAATATCAACAATTTACTGGTAATTCCAGCAACACCCACACATACGTTGATTTATCAATGAGCGAAACCTTTAAATGTCTCATCCTTTTCGACGTTTTGTGTAAATTTTGTTGAATAAAGCGTCCAAAAGACGGACTTAACAGGTTAACTCAATGTTGAATCAATCTTGTGCTACTACAAAATCAACCTTGTGCTACTGGAGGAATCAACGTTAAAGAATTTTGTGCTACTAGATAATCAACGTTAAATCAACCTTATGCTATTGAAGAATCAAGGTTAATCCAACCTTGTGCTACTGAAGAATCAACGCTAAATCAACTTTATGCTACTGGAGAATCAACGTTAAATCAACCTTATGATACGGAGATTCAACGTTAAATCAACCTTGTGTTACTAGAGAATCAATGTTAAATCAACCTTGTGCTACTAGAGAGTCAACGTTAAATTAACCTTATGCTACTGGAGAATCAACGTTAATTCAACGTTATGATACTGGAGAGCCAACGTTAAATCAACCTTGTGTTACTGAAGAATCAACCTTATGCTGCTGGAGATTCAACGTTAAATCAACCTTAAGCTACTGGAGATTCAACGTTAAATCAATCTGATGCTACTGAAGAATCAACGTTAAATTAACCTTATGCTACTGGAGAATCAACGCTAAATCAACCTTGTGTTACTAGAGAATCAATGTTAAATCAACCTTGTGCTACTAGAGAGTCAACGTTAAATCAACTTTATGCTACTGGAGATTCAACGTTAAATCAACCTTGTGTTACTAGAGAATCAATGTTAAATCAACCTTGTGCTACTAGAGAGTCAACGTTAAATCAACTTTATGCTACTGGAGATTCAACGTTAAATCAACCTTATGCTACTGGAGATTCAACGTTAAATCAACCTTATGCTACGGGAGATTCAACGTTAAATCAACCTTGTGCTACTAGAGAGTCAACGTTAAATCAACTTTATGCTACTGGAGATTCAACGTTAAATCAACCTTATGCTACTGGAGATTCAACGTTAAATCAACCTTGTGTTACTGAAGAATCAACCTTATGCTACTGGAGATTCAACGTTAAATCAACCTTATGCTACTGGAGAATCAACGTTAAATTAACCTTATGCTACAGGAGAATCAACGTTAATTCAACGTTATGATACTGGAGAGCCAACGTTAAATCAACCTTGTGTTACTGAAGAATCAACCTTATGCTACTGAAGATTCAACGTTAAATCAACCTTAAGCTACTGGAGATTCAACGTTAAATCAATCTGATGCTACTGAAGAATCAACGCTCAATTAACCTTATGCTACTGGAGAATCAAAGCTAAATCAACCTTATGCTATTGGAGAATCCACGTTAAATCAAACTTGCTAGCTCTTGACATAGTATTTACTTCGTAGTTTGTGTTGCATTATTTAAAGTCTTACTGTACTGATTTGCATGTTTTTTTTTTCTTTTCCAGGTGTTCCAAAAAAAACCTTAATGAAACTAAAAGATTCTCTGGGAGCTATACGAGAAGAGACAGATACTTCAGACAGAATTTTAGAGAAAAGAGAGAGAGGGAAGTTGTGCTGTTGTATCCAGTGAGAAACGAAGGGAGATATGAACTAATAAAAACAAAATGTTGTCTGAAATTACAGATTTACAAGTGTGAATCACTGGTACTTATGATCTGTGATTAATAAAAGATGAAAAGTACAATTTTTGAAACGGAGTCTTTTTTTTGTGTGTGGTTTTGAAATTTATTTTTATTTTGTAAGAACATTTTTTTTCTCTCTTTCTTGTCATGCTATTTTGAAGAATGACGCATAGGGCGTCAGTCAGCCTGTCTGTCTCTTTCCTTCTTTTTATTCATCTGTCCATCCTGGGTGAATGAACATGGCTCTCGCCGGATATGTCGATACTATTAAGCCAGAAATACTCTATGCAAAATTTGTCTTCTGAACACAATTTTCGAGCCATTAAGGGATAATAAAGGATGAAGTAAAAACGCTCTTAAAGTGTTTTTTTTTATAAAGCAACGTTCTATAATATGTAACGTGTTTGCACTGAAAATCATGGTGGAAACCCTCAGCTGCAGGAAAGGGGGGACGCAACTCCGTAATTCTGATGATACAGATAGCCTCACCTAACCTAAAATATATGATATTATCGTTCGTAACTATTAAGGAATCCACTTAACAGCTCCTTTGATCTGGATTACATACTAGCAAGGATATAATGCTGAGAGGAAGCGGCAATATTATGACTTTAAGGGCAAGTTTTTGTTTTTTAAATTTACCCAGGGATTCCGCTAGGATTTTCAGTTTGGGGAGGTGTAAAGTCAAAATTGGGAGGGTGTAAGTGGAGTTTTGCACGGTTGTTATCGATTTTTGAGGACAAAAATAAATAAATAAAGTTGAGTGGCGTTGTTGAGTATTGGAGGGTGAGTGTCACCCCCACTGGCGGACTCACTGGATTTACCATGGCGAACAACACCGAATTCTTTAGCTAGTGGTAATTAAACTAAAGATGCTTCAACAACTGAGGCAGTAAAAGGAAAAGTGGTGTAAGTCAGTTCTTTTATTTTGAGTTAAGGTCGCATCTGTTTTCTCCATGTTCAAATCTGATGGAAAAGTGGTGCAAGTCGTAACTCTCTTGTTAACCGCATAGATAGCAGCACTTACTTGGATTTCATTATAGTGTTTTTACTAAGACCTTTTTTTTTTCAAATTGACTTCAAGTTGACTTACACCACTTTTCCTTTCATCGCCTCAACTATTGATAGTAACGAGCGACAACTCAACCACCTTCGTAGCCCTAGTAGTTTCTGACTTCTTAGTTGTCGATGGTCGGGTATGATGTATGCAGGTTTGACTTCGTCTTGCGTTTCCAATAACACCCGCAAACACCTTGCTAGGTGTCAACAGACAGACAGACAGAGCGGTTATATAAGGCTTCCCAGCTTTTAGTTGCTGCAACCTAAAAAAGTCATCAACGAGCTGTAATTGAACGCGTAGTACTTCTACCTTGGCCACAAGTTTTTGTGTTGTAACACTAAACGCGGCAAGTTACAATTTCTGTCTATAAGGGTGAGTGGGTAGGAGGCAAGGTAGATAAGTAGTAGGTATAGGGATTCTGCTTGGATTTTTAGTTTGGGGGTGTAAAGCAAAAATTGTGAGAGTGTAAGAAGAGTTTTGCAAGTCTTTTTGTTATCGATCTTTAACTACAAATTTTTAAGCTGGGGGAGGAGATGGATATTCGAGAATTTGGGAGGGTGAGATCCCTGAGTAGGAATCGTCGGTAGCGTTATGAGTAGTCCTTCTACTATCCCAGCCGGCACAGAGACGTCGATTCGACGTCGACAATTGGTCACTTTCGTCGAATTGACGTCGTAGATCGAAATTTTTGACGTCGAAAATTGGTTATTTGCGTGGAAATGTCGTCTTTGGTCGAATTTTTCAACGTACAAAATATCGATGTACAATCGACGAAGGCGAAAAGGCGTAGAAACAACGTCATTGCAACCAAATTTCGAGCAAGTTCTTAACGTGGGTACTTTTCAATTACTTTTCCACGTAATCATGTATCAACGTTGAAATCACGTAAAAATGACAATATACGTTTTATCACGTTAATTACACCTTCACATTCGACGTAGATTTAACGTCTATCGGAGCGACTATTTTCGTCATTTTGTCGACGTTGCGTTTTGATGTCTATTCGACATGTAAAACACGTATGTGTGCCGGCTGGGATATTGGTAGTTCAGGATTGTTTTGTCCGTTAAAGAGTTGTAACTTCTTCTTTCGTCAGAGGGATCATTTTAATAGTGGTTTGGGTGGCTAGTCGCCTTTAGAGGCCTTCTATTTAAGAAGGGGTATTTGGAAAGATTGGAGTTGAAAGATTATTTGCTCTAAGGAAAGTCATAAAAAGAAATCGTTTCAATGTTTTCTAGGACATCATCTCTGAGGTCATTATAATTATGCCACTCCAGTTGATGAATCTTTTAACACAAAGGGGTATTAAAATAAAATAAAATAAGTAAAAGTTGACTCTAAATATTTCCACAGCGAAATGAAAATAAATAAATTGAAGTATGCAGATATGAAAAACATATACTTATCACGTATCCAACTGCTAAAATACCTGCACAATTTGATTTTTTTTTCACTTCATAAGGTACTAGTTATGCATTTATTTGGTGATGACTTTTGGAAAGTCACAGATGAGATTCAAGTCCTATCTCGTGAGACTATGTGTAAGTTTGAGCGGCGTTCAGAAGAATAGCATGTGAAGGGGAACTGGGATTTGACTTTTAATGAAAAGTGCACTTACTTTTGTTAAGAAAAGATTTTAATACAGTTAGGTTAACATTAATATATGAGGCTGCTGTGATATACCAAGATCCTGTTCCGGGTAACTGGTTCCAATATTCTGATCCGCATACCTGGTTCCAAGATTCGGATCGGGGTACCTGGTTCCAGAATCAGGATCCGGGTACCGGTTCGAAGATCCGGATCCGGGAAACCTGTACCCAGATCTGGATCCAAATTCCCGGTCCCAACAGTATCCGGCAACGGATCTATTAAAATTCGGATCCATGTGACCATTCCTAGAATGAACTACGTAGAAGGATAATGCCTATCAGCTTCATTCATACTAGAATCGATTAGAAATGTTTCTACTTACGCTGTGTATGTTATTCTGTACAGAAAGTGACGAGAAACTAATACAATCGACTGTATGTTAAACTCTTTCCACGTATCGATCCGTTACTTACCGATTTAAGAAGTGAAATGATACAAAATTTTATTTCCCACAATAAAGAACGTAACCTATTTGCAATTACTAAAAACTATCTTCCATAAAACTGAAAACCAATAGCCAGTGTTCGATTTGTTATAAATGACGAAGGGGGAAAATTCGGTACCAGCAACCGGAGATGAAATTCTCATGCGCCAGGGAATATCCCCGGCATCCCCCCTGGCAAATCGAACACTGCCAATAGCTTTGAGAAAATTAAGGAGGGCTCTTCCAATCCTGCAGGAATACGTTTACTGTTCAGAGTTTAGAGGGGAGGGGCAAAAGGGGCAAGTGCCGCCGGGCGGCACGTTTAGAGGGCAACAAACAGCCAAAAATAAAAATAATAAAAGCTCCTAGGAAATAAAATCGTATATTAAATTGAAATAGTCCTAAACGTGTTTAAAATTTCAATACCGGCGCACTAAAACCGTTTTTGTTGTTCCATACAACCTACCTTCATCTCTAAAATTTAAAACCGCGAGCCAAGTCAGATAGGCAGGTCTACTACTGGCTTACTGGAGTTAGTAATAGCACACGCCGATCTTAATAGTAAAGTCGATTGTGAGACAACGTTTAAAATGGCGGCGTCCTGCTGGGAATAGTGAAAAGTAAAGACCCGAACCTGACCTTCCTAACCTCCACTAATCGTTCCTAATACACTTATTATAATAGATATGATAATATAAGAACATTTTTTGACAGGTAAAGTGAAGAAATTACAGAATTTGTCATATTGGAATTACGACCGTATTAACTATTATGATCCGACGCAAGTAATAGCGATGCCACGACAGGCTCCAGAGAAGATAAGAAAAGTGTACACTACGTGATGCGAGACTATGTTGTGGACGTTGCGTCTGTCGGTTGAGTTGTTTGGCTAGAACACGATGGAAAGGGTGGCAAAATTTAACTTTGCTCCCATAGGAAAATTTCTAGATTCGGCACTGTTTCCCACCCATGAAAATTAGTTCGTGGTGTCAATGATTATGTTACGTTGCCCTCGGTCAAAATCTTCGGAGTGTCAAAAGTGAAAGGAAAAGCTCAAAACTTCGCCACTTAGTGAGAGCATCTGGTACATAAATAATTTACGTGTGGAACGAGGATAAGGCTTGAATGGAATTGCTTCAATACCATCTTTCAATATTTAATTCGTGAATATCGTAACCAGAATTCTTTCCTTCTAAGCCTGTACAAGTGTACAGGTACAGCCAATTAGTACATTTAAAATAAAATAATAAATTAAAGTTAAAAAGATATCGTAAAACAAAACAGAAACATGTATTTTCCAGTTTGAACATAAAGTTAATAAATTAATTTTCATTTCGTAAGAAGTACATACAGTTGTCACTAGATGGCAGGAAAGTATTGACGAGCATGTGGTACCTCTGGTGAGATAAATATGTACTACGTACATGAATAATATCAACTGCACCCAACTATAATGTTGCTTCGAGAGGCGCTCATAAGTATTTTATTTATCACAGATCAGACGGAATCATTACAGTGCTACTACGGACTATGGATCAGCATTGGGAAGCACGTAAGGTTTGGGTTCTGCTTCCGGCGATAATGACTGATATTTCTGTTTCCCTCAGTTGCAACATAAAAATACAAATGACAAAGCTCCTACCGCTACTTTTTTTTCTTGTTCACATTGAATATTGGGCGCCAAGGGAATTTGAAACATTTCTAACAATGCTAGTAGCTATGGTTGCGACATGCTTAGGTCATATCTGCTTGTTTACCCTAAAAATATAAGCTAATAAAAATGTAAAGGGTAAGCAAACCCAACTCACAATTTATAGTCGCCGAGCTGCCTAGCTGACTTGGTGAAGGGTTGGCTTATGGGATCGATCCCAGCGGTGGGTCATCCTGTCTAAGGTTTTTCGAAATATGTTCCTCAGTCATAACAGGCTGGTACCGGGATGGTAACTTGAAACTAAGCTCTTGCCAATCTTCTCCTTGCATCTAAAGTTGCGTTAAAGACCATAAATAAAATTAAAATTAATGCCATAATTCGGTTACTATTAACCTCAAACATCTGTTCAAAGAAGCGTAAAAAATGAAACAAATTAGGTCTCTGTAATTCTTGTCTCCTAATAAAGAAATTCGTGGTATTTATTAATTATGTTTTAATTTATGTGACAAAGTATTTCATTTTTTCATTGTTTATTATTATCTTTATTATTGTTAACAGCTTTATCTCATATTTAGTCATTTGAGATACAATCATAAAAAATCGTAGCTAGAGTTGTGCCCAGAAATAAAAACAAATTATACAAAACTAGTGTTCTTTGTGCAACTTGCTGCCGATCGTTGCACTAAGCAGGGGAAGGAAGGATGTGAAGCGGCGAAAGGTCTTTCCTTCCCTTACGTGTGGTGCCATCTAACGGTGCCCGTCTAAGTTACTTCAATATAACGGCTTTTAGTGAACCAGTAGGAACTGATGTGGCTATGATGAAAGTTGACCAAGTTATTGAAATGTTGGTGTGTTTTTTTTTCGCTATCTATGAACTAGAGACCTGCACGGGCCGATAAGTTTTAAAAATTCGTGGCGCGAGCCCAGCCCGGCCTGATAAGTTTTAAAAATTCTTGGCCCAAGCCCAGCTCAGCCAGATAATTCTTAAAAAGTTTTGGCTCGAGCCCCAATATATTTGTATCTGGTATAATAATAATAATGCATACAAGCCTATGTTAGTGTGTGAACAATGTGATGCCCTTAGATATGCTAGTCATTTTAATCATTCTACAGGATTGCCGTTTCAATTTATTTCTAACACAAAGGATCA
>JAGDQP010046119.1:0-15406 GCA_022664845.1 Lepisma saccharinum
ATATTTTTTTTCGAAGTTTTGTTTTTACGAAAAGCCCTTGTATTTAAGGACTGTTAGTGAAAAGCTAAAAATAAATAAATAAACAGTTAGTCATGAAAGCTGTAGAAATAACGTATTTATATAAATAGTTTGAAGCATATGTGCGAACAAGCATCTATGTTGCATTTTGCTTGTATTGAGAAAAACAGCAATGAACTTGAAACTTGTCCGCTGAGCATGGCGGCGCTGTATGATGTAGCATAGACTTTTGTTTCATCAATCCAACACACTGTGTAAAAGGGATGGGCAAAACTGCAGTAACTTTTATTTTCAAATATCTGTAAATATAGGAGTTTAAAAATAACAGTTTAGGAAAACCTAAATAGGAGTTATTTGTTCCCAACTTAAAAATCAGTGTTAAAGCACCATTTTACACTAACTCATTTATCTGTAGCTTGTTATCTGTGTAGTGGAGTGATAGAGTTTGTAGAGTAGCTCATATTATAACAGTCGGAAAATTATCGGTGCTTTCAGAGATTCAGTTATAAATTTTCTTCGCGAATGATTAGTATAAATATAATTTAAAGACAATTTCTAGTTAAAATTCTTCCGGCTATAAATGAGAACTACTTGACAGTAGAAACGAGCAAACTAATAAAGATATTATTACGTAATAATTGCTTCGGATTAAATTTAGTTATGAGCTATTGGAATATTTTGGCTTAGGTTGGGATGAGTTAGGCAGAAAATGAGGAAAGTGTAAGCCAGAGCCTTACTTACCGTAACATCAGTGTTCGATTTGTGCAATTTGTAAGAGAGGGGGAAGAATTAGTAAGATATGTATTATATGATTTTTCGGCAACGTCCATATCCCAGGCTACAAGTACGGTACATATCTCTAAACAGAACCAGGAAACATATTTGCAGAGAGGGAAATCTCAACCATCCCCCGCTACAAATTGAACACTGCGTAACATCACGGCATACCCCTGATGAATCTGAGGGAAATTCTGGGAAACTTCGGCCACGAGTTTCGAATTCGAATATTTTATCTATGGATTTCAGGCATCTAAGAATCGGACCGACATAGGGGAGGAGAAAGGATGCGGGGAGCTGGCAGTCAGGGTATAAGTTGAAGGTACCTTCCGGCATTTTCCTGGTGTGACAGGAAAATTTCTAAAGAGAAAATCAGTCAGGACGGCCGGTCGCTTGGATTGAAACTTCCACCTACCGAATACTAAGCCAACGCTCTATCACTGAGCTGCGGACTTCAAGCCTACGCACCTATCCATGACCTATCCATGGTCGCGTCGTTATCACCTGGACCACTAGAGTGGGTAATAATTGCTTTAAGAAATCAAAATTATCCTTTTTTATTCACACACACAGGTGCAAAAAATACTTTTAAATGGTATAATGAAACGAACGTTAGGAAGGTACTGTCGAATTTGTTTCTGCTGATAAGGGACAAATAAATAAAATGGCAAATCGTTCGGGATAGACGCCAACATTCGACCCGTTACCGTTGCTGTGAACTTGAGTGAGTCGCGTGGGCAATCGAAAACATCGAACATGACAACCTAACCTAAGTGTTTCTTTCAGGATTTTTTTTCGGGAGTGCAAAATCAAGTCGTCGGGGGCTCACGAAAATTTTAAATAATGCATATTGACTCCTAAGTGCTAAAATATAAAACAATACTAACATTACTTAAGAACATGTCATAGGCCTACTTCCTTAGTTAACCTCTAAATAACGTGAGCAATATTTATAGAATGTACTTTTATCTGCGTATTTCAGTATAGTTTGAGTACTAAAAGTGCTAACACTTATTCTTTCGGGGGTGCGGTTGAAAACCTCCGGGGGGGCAAAGCCTCCCCGAAAGTATGCCTGGAAGAAACAGTGAAGCTAACCTAACCTAACCAACAATTAGTGAACTTTACATAATTTGAAAATGCGTATATGTATAAAAAAGAAAATGTTATTATTCTGAAAAATAAAATAAAACATCATTCCACCGAGAACCAAACACTGGTCACCGGATTAGCTGTACGATGCTGTAACTACAACGCTAAGCAGGCGCTAGTCAGTGTTCTTTATACAGCACTGCTTCATGACACGCCCATGAGTAAAAACATAAAGATAGATAAAATGAATTGTATGGGTGGTAACAGCACTATGGCTTACGCCCTTCCCGATACGGGGGAAGCCCCTTATCTTTGTCACGTCTAAACATAGCTGTTAATTAACTAAAATAAGAAAATCATATAAAAAGCTGAAGATGTAAAGTGTCTTCAGAAATAGAAAATAGTGGTAAAAACTAAAGATGTATAGAGTCTTTAGCATAACAAGTTAAAAGCATGAAGGCTGTAAATGGCCCTTCACAAAAATAAAATCATACTACAAACTTAGCAGCTAAATAACACAATCATTTTAAAGTAGACGGAGATAAACTTGTCTCTTAAACATACATAAGAACTCTTCGCAACATAGCCAATTCGTTCCCTAACAATGACGCAATGTCATTGGGGATATTATAATGTTGTCTGAGATGATTATATCCTGGACAATCTAAAAGGACGTGACGAATACTTATGAGTAAAAACCTGTTGCGTCATGCGGTCTATACTTCCTTCCTAGAATGACTCCTAGAAATAGAAAATGAAGTAGCAGCTTCAACCTGCTTCTTTTTCCATCGGTGTGCTGTTGTTTATACTCTTTGCGAAATTCGGAGAAAAGCAGCAGTTAAGGAAATAAGTGCTACTTTTCATCAGTCGGAGCAGTGATAGCAATTTAGCCAAAGTAGCAGTGAAATAAATAGCTGCTATGATATGTTTTGGACATCCCCACAAGCGTGCGTTCAATCACGGGAACAGTATGTAACATAGACTTTTGTTCCACGGGTTTTGTAATGCATTTCCCTCCAGAAAATTCTGAGTAGCGAGGCTATTTGTTGCAATATGCCCAAACCAAGTGTAAATACATATCAAGGACACATCAGAGAGCTTTGTTTTAGTGTAAATAACTCCACTTACACTAAAATGACACATAAACATTTGTTCGCGCATACGCCTCGTTTGTAATATTACGACCGTGTAAAAGAAATTGGAAAGAAAACTTCAGATTAAAAATACGGTGTTTTCAAAATTCAAATTAAAGTTCAATACGCGGAAAAGAATAGTTCTGCTTTTTGTTTAGTGAGAAATTGAATTGATAGGACAACAGTGGGAAAAATACATTTATAATACGCCCAGTTTACTGTATAAGAGTGTTTTCCGGCCTTCTTAAAAATTCGATTGGCATTTAAGTAACATCAACAATGATAACAGTTAAATTTGTTGATATTATAGTCAGGAGAGGACCAAGGGCCGGGCAACCCGGGCGACTGCCCGGGGCCACCCCATCAGGGGGCGCCAAAAGAGACTAAAAATTAGATTTTAGAACGTATTTTCTAGTGATTATTTCCTTTATATTTCTGTAAACTAGCGTCAGTTGCATCATCATAATCCTTTTCATTGCAACTGACGGCAGTAGCAGTAGTACCTGCTCCCCCCTCACGACACATTGACTTTTGGCTCCTCTAGAAACAAAACATGGTCTTGTCCTAATGTCGACAGTAATGCAGAAGAAATAATTATATCCAGCACAGAGCACACTGTGCTATTCGTATAAGGGGATAGAGGCACTACTCAAGCTACATCCAACAGAACTAATTCTTTGGGGCGACAAATCAATCGAGACGGGGCAGGTAGAAGAGAAAGTGGAGGGGGAACAGTAAATAAAGCACTTTATCGTAGAAACGACAGCACGGCAACTGTTAGTCTTTGTTGAAAGGAGTTGTTGTTGCGATGTACAGTTCTTGCTAAATCATTCATTTCGACAGTCTTTGTGTCCACTCTTCAAAATCAGAGGAGAGGGTTAAAACATGCACTTCGAAAAGACAAAAAATTCAATTATTCGTGTGGGCTTACATCACTACTTTTGAATATTCCCTCCCGCAATCAAATGGTTTCGTTGTTACAAACAACAATCCCCCCTTCCTCTTCCACCCGCCTGCACCCTGAACGAATGATTCGTTGCTACAAGAGTCAGTAATTAAGCCCATGCTACATAAGCATATCATAGGTGCGATATGAGTTTGTGCGTAGTGCGTACCGTGCTGTTTCGTGTCAGAATATTAGTAAAGGAGGGAATATTTTTTTAAATGTCAGAAAAAAAACATTCGGGATCTTACTACAGAAAGAGGAAACTGCAAAAAAATCAACGAGGAAGAAAAGCAAGCAGCAGCTTTGAAAAAGTTTAAGTATAATACTGCTGCAAGTACGTCCACAGCAATGCCTACAGTTTTATAAGAAAAGTTTGTTGACGAAAATTTGTTTAACACGGAACTAGAAATTTCAACGAAGTCACCTGGAACATCAACGATTAAGATAAATTTCAATTTGCATCTGAACAATTCTAATATAAATTCAAAATTTCAATATAGTGTACTATTTGGGAGAATTATACAAGTAGACCTGTGATTTCTACTTTCTGTGGGGGCGGGGGAATTGACGCCTAGCAAGTCTTATATCATATTATACCTTCAACATCACATGTGTGTTACCACTCTGTTTTATCTTTATTGTCAAATGAGATATACATTTTTTTGAAAATTAGGTTTCCAGCTTAGGCAATCGTTCGCCAAGTGGACCTGTACTTTGGTAACAATTTTTGCTTTTTTTTAATAACAGGGGCATAGATCCTACTTTTAGCATCAAAAGTAACTGTATTTAACTATTGTAAAAAAAGACTTCAACTAACCTGAAGTCAGAAATCTTATGGAACGATGGGAGAATTTTACCTTTCGCCAGACACAAGTTGAGGAAATGACATTCTCGTAAGTAAGTAGGCCTACAGCACAAACCCTAACTTTCAAAGACTTATATCTCATATGTTAATAATGATAGAATAAAATGGCAACTCACACATAGTGTTGAAAGTCGAAATTAAGATTTGCGAGCAAAAAATGCTTTAAAAAGACTGTAGAAGTCACAGGTACACTCCGCTTGTATAATTTCAAAAGTTTTATCTCATCTGTTAATAAAGACAGAATAAAGTGGCAACACACATGTAGTGTTGAGTCGTTCGTAAACCAATTGAAATTCAGCGTGATGCAATTATCAGCTGATTTCAATTTTCTACGTATGGCATGCGAGGAAAATCAAAATAATTAGCTGATGTGTGTTTTGAAAATTTTAATTTTATCAAAACTTCAAGACTTCAATAACAAACATTAGTAAATTAAAATTAGATTCAATGACAATGAGTCTGATTATAGTTGAAATTATTTTGTTTCATGTATGTTGCCGTTCATTATGTCAATTTATTAGTGGTAAGCCTGTTAAATAATTTAATACGCTTGCTTTATATTTAGATAAAGAAATATGCTGACCTGCAGATGGCCTTAACAGATGAAGACCATTGCGATATTGAGGGTTCGAACTTCTAGAGGAACTGTTGGTCTTACTCTCTAAACTGCCAGATGAAAATTCTAAATTCCCCCTTGATGTACTAAAATAGCTGACAAGTAACCATTTAACTGAAAATTTTCCTAATGTGTCAATTGCACTCAGAATTGCCCCCACTCTTCCTGTCAAAAGAAGCAGGCTTCAGGCAAAAGAAGTTTCTCAACATTAAAATTAATAAAAAATATTTGAGATCTAACATGTGCCAGGACCGCCTTGTGGGACTCGCAATAATGCCGATTGAGTTAGACATTCCCCAAGACATCGACATGGACGACATTGTTAGCACTTTTCAGTTAAAAAATCTCGGAAGGTTCTGGTGTAGTCTTGTTACTACCTAAGTATCTGTAATGTCCAGTAAATGTTGTTCGATATTATTTGTGTTTATACATACCGGTACATAAAAATAATGTAATGGATATCATATGTATATTTTTAAAGTCCTACGTATTCCTATATCATGTATTGGAGAAACGAATTTGCGAACTAATTTTGCTTTTTGAAAAATGTTTAAATGATAAAAATCACTGTAATAAAATGAAATAAAGGCAAGGACAAGGGAGCACCAAAAAGTCACTTTGCCCGGGATAAAATTTTACCTTGGTCTACCCTTGATTATAGTGCTAAAACATCTACATACTAAAACAAAAGAGCGGAAATTTCGCTCTCTTTTCAATGAGAAAATGATGTAATTAAAAATAAAAACCTTTTATGTCTTCAATTGAAGTAAGTTATTTTATTTATATAAGATGACGGGTTCTAGATTTCAATAATACAGTTTTTTTCGTTTGACGTGTTCAGTGGTTCGTCATATTCTGCTGAATTTTAAAATAAAATGATAAAATAGTACATTTCTAAACTTTATTTTTGTCTTTTCTACCATGAAATAACATTAACATCAAGCCTCTAGAATAATAATGCGTATCAATGAGGTGTCAAATCATTATTCATACATCTTGGTACTTAAGGTTCTGAGGTAGGTAGGTGGTCAGTGGAAGGCTACCAGTCTCACCGATTAGTCCGTAGTGAAGGGAACTTTTAGAGCCACTGGGTTAAACGGATTTCATAATTAATTTTTTAGAACATCCTAGCCTAAATTGATATATCACATGACTATATTCTATTTAAAATATTCAAGTCGAATTCAAAATACAGGATTTTGCACCTAGGATAACACTGGCCAATAAAATAAAGGGTCCTAAAAACTTGTTTGGAAATGAGTAAGAAAGAAATATTGTTTTGGGGGCATAGGTCATAAATGACCACAGTTTATCATAACCCACCATTTTGTCATAACCGGCATAGATATTTGTAACTACAGTGAATCAAAAGTCACAGTACAGCTTTGTAGTTTACAAATCGTCAAGCAAATGAATCATCGTAGCATACAAATGTGGAATGGTAAGAAGGGATTACATTTTGGATTACATGATCAACGTAATCTCCATTTTCAAATCCGCCATACTGGATACAGGTCAATATTTCAAATAGCAAGTAGATCATGTATTATATCAAACAATACGAAGAAGTTCGTAATTTGAAAAGAGTTCGTACTATGGCAAATGTTTGAATTTAACAAATCACTATGTGGAAAACGAAGGTAAATGTGATGAACTAGACAAGAATACAATTTTGCGCCATGATTTTTAAAGTAATTCTAGGTAAGTTAATTCTTACTGTCGGGGCACACCATATATTACAAGCAAAGACATTATGAAATACACAAATAGTGGGTTTCACTAACCTTAGTTAAGAATGTAATGAATCGTTAGTTAACAAACATAACAAATTTTAGAGCGCTTAAAGTTACTTAACGATTTGTTAAAATCTAACGAAGAAGGTGTTTCAAAATAGAGTTACCGGTACGAATTTGCATAGTAGGAAGCTTCAAAGAAAATAAAGAAAATGCAGGCCAAAATGCTTCGATTCCAAGGAAATGTACGATAAATTCGAATAAAACACATTTGAATAACGTCTGCATTGTTGATTTTATACTTTAAAATAATTTGTATTCTAAAATGACGGTTCTCTTCGTCAAAGGTAGGAAAAGAATTGAAATTAAATTTCAGTATTGAAAGCCATCGCCTTCTACTAATGTAACCTACAGTAGTTGTTCCGAATTTCAATTCCTCGTTGCTGATCGACATAATTTTTCAAATGTACGTATAAGTTTTATAAGGATTATTATATTTTGAATGAAATTGAATTTTATTTAAGGCCTTTAGGCAACTTGTATTTATTTCCCTTTCACCCGCAGCAGGGGAAAATATCCTCCAATTATAACAAGTTTTACATAGTACGGTGGTACAGCTATGGACAAAAAGATTATCGCATGTCTATAGCTAACATTTCTTCTTTCAAAAATAAATATATTGAAACATCTTATAAATTCACTTACTTGCAATAATAAGCAGAATCGAGTAACATATTTGTGTGAAAAATATTGTCCTGGTATATAGCCAAACAATGGTAATATACAATAAAATGAAATTTTGCGTCGAAAAAATTCTAAGTAGAAAAATCCCACCAAGTTGTAAAATTCCCTCGTTTTTCCACCCGCAAAGGGATTTTTTGTAACCCGAGGGGAATTTTTAATTCTAGGTCTTGGTAATAAATTAAATACTTGAAGAATTTAATCACGACAGGAATTATTAACGATGTAGATGATGATCAATTGTATTGAAAATGAATTGCCATATTGTTTCTTTAAATAATGTGACTCAACTTCAGTTCCGTAAACCTAAACTGTTATAAATGAATGTCAAATGTAACACTTTCTCAAGAAGTTAGTAACCATCTAATTTACTAATGACCATCACTGCCCTCTGTTAGTAACTGATGAACTACATGATTTGTGCAGTTATTTTTATTTCAAATTTAGGAATGCAAAGAATGCAATCGAAGCATGGAGTGCAATCAGTTCAGACATTAATAAATTGTTTTAATTTTAAATAATATATGATCTATATATATATATATATATATATATCTTCTTGTAGGATTTACTAACTAACTAATTCATGGCTTATGGAACTCGTAAGTTCATCGCCGCAGTAACAAACGTTCGCCATTGGATTCTATACTGGGCAATATCAAGCCAGTTTTCATCACGAACACATACTTCTCGAAGATCTCTTCTAATATTGTCCTTCCAACGGCGTCTCGGTCTTCCCAATGGCCTCATTCCATCCGGCCTTCCAACCAGCATATAATATAATCTTCGTTTTTCCCCCATCTGAGCTACATGGCCTGCCCACCTTAGTCGTCACGATTACATTATTTTTACAACATCTGGTGAATCGTACAGTCCGTGGAGTTCTTCATTATGCAGTCTCCTCCACTCTCCAGTCATCTGGTCCCGTTTCGGCCCGTATATCTTTCTCAAAACCTTGTTTTCAAACACGCGTAATATATGTTCATCTCCTAGGATCGTACTCCAACTTTCGCAACCGTAAAGTATTACTGGCAGAATAACCGTTCTGTATATTTTCAATTTCAATTTCGTTGATATTAATCGCGATGTTAGAAGTTTTTGAACTGAATAGAAACATGCGTTCCCCGATACTAAACGACTTTTTTATTTCTTCCGTGACCTCATTTATGCTTGTTATCAGAATTAGGGATGAGGTCATAGGGAAAGTAAACAAATGTAAATACTTGGGAGCAGATTTGCTAAATACGTTTTTCAAAACCTTGTTCTATTAATAGACTTCTTGAAACATTTGTTGGATGGGTAATACAACTCTCCTTTCTTACAAATTTCTTGAAAGAAGGGTGATGGCAATCTATTGTATTAGTTTAGGGCAACGGTTCACAAATATATGACATGTTGAGGAATGTGTCCGTGTAGATGCATTTCCGGACGGCTTAAGCCAAGGATAATTTAGGGGCTGGGGTGGGTCTGGACCTCTCCTCCAAAATTCGGATATTTTTATTAATATTAATATATTTTTTGGCAAAATTATATGCATTTTACGTAAATTCGCACACAGTGAGACCTCGGACTCTCCCCACGAATGCTCTAGTTTCCTGTGGAACCAACTTCTTCTAGATACGTGCCTGCCTTAAGCAAGTAATTTTCAATGGAAGGTTCGAGAAATTATTTTTCCGGTTCCCAGTAAAGTGTTGTTATTTATCTATTTTGCTGAATCTGGAAACTTATCCTTTTAATTTTCTTTTTGCAACACATACGTACGTTAAAAAGATATTATGCCAAAGCTCGAGCTTCAAATAAACTGCAGACTTAATATTAGCAGTGACGGATCTATAATTTTTCCTATCGGGGGCAAAGTTATATTTTCCCGCCCTTTCCATCGTTTTTTTTTTAGTCAAACAACACGACGGGCTACGCGACGGCCACAACATTGTTTCACATCACGTAGTGTATGTACTTTTGTTATCATCTCTGGAGCCTGTTGTAGCATCGCTATTACTTACTCAAGTAAGGCAGTAGACCTGCCTGTCTGACTTCAATCGCGGTTTTAAATTTTAAAGATGAAGGTAAGTTGTATGGAATAACATAAAAAACATGTCTTAGTGCACTGGTATTGAAATTTTGAACACGTTTAGGTCAATTTCAATTTAATAGGCAATTTTACTTCCTTTTCTTATTTTTTTTTCATAAGTAGTAGGAGCTTTAATTTTTTTTATTTTTAGCTGTTTGCCGCCCCTAAACGTACTGCCCGGAGCGCTTGTCCCCTTTTGCTCCTCCCCCCCTAGATCCAGCACTGACTATTAGTTCCCAACTACTGCAGAGCTCCGTAGATCAGTGGCGTCCTAAGGCAATCTTGGTCGGGTAGCAAGTCAACTTGATTGATGCCCGTTAGCGAACACAATAGTGACGCACACTACTACTTTTGGCCGGAATATCTTATTTTCCGTTATTTGGGTCCCCGTGGGAAAACTCAGTTGGTTCTCGCTCACTTACCGTAACCTATACGTAAAATGGCTTATTAGAATGTGAAGACTCATGCTTATCAGCTATTACTGTCAAGCAAACAAATGAAGATTTCTGAGGCGGCATAGCTGTTATGTCACTGACCACCATTGATGCGCTCCATTGGTTACTCTTAGCAAGCGATTATTTACTTGTGTCGGCTACCGGCTGGGGCACTGAGTCCCCTTACGCCACCACTGCCAGAGATATCTTGTTACCTCCTAGAAACTCGAAAATTTTCCGTAACGATAACAAATGTAAGTGCCTACAAGGTTACCGTAAGAATAAACGTATGGTAAGCAAACAACCAGCGTTACTAATGTGTGTTGATTTCCAAAAATACCCGCATATGCGAATTACTAAATTATTGGCAGTAAATATTTTTCGACACACAAATAGCTAGTAACGTAGCATTGCTAGTGCTTAGGAAATTTTTATTATTATTTGCATGTTGTGTAAAAGTAAATCCATGATTTTCCATTGGTAAACTAAATGAAGTAGTGGTAACAAAAGAAAGTAGCAGTACTGTCCAAATTCATCAAGAACGGAAGCATGAAGAATCAAAACCAAAACTTATTAACCGCCAGGGCACGTAAATAGACTGTATCGCCATCAAAACGCAATCCACCAGGTAATCTGACTTACGACTATGCTGCACTACGAGGAGAGTAAAAACATCGACCAAGCATTCGTTTATTGTGGCATGCTTGGAGTAGTTTTCAGTACACCACGCTTCTAGGAGTCCGTCCGATTTGCGGCCATAAAAGTTGCGATTATACAGAGTGTCGTACGCTTTGCGATCCCTGGAATATGAATCGTGCGTTTCACGTTCAAAATTATAGAGTAAGCGATATCTTAACCAGTTAAGCTAATATTTTGTTGTTTTTAAATACAAGTAAGAAGCTTGTTGCCTATTTCTTGTTAGGTAAAATTAGGTTAGATTACTAATTTCATTTTAGGAGCTAGCAACTACAATTTGAGATGCATTTTGGGTAAAGGCAAAGGTATCCCCTGTCCGATGTGCACGCGTAGTGAAAGACTCATGGGGCATGTGAAGGTAGAGCTCCAAATAATCTCGATCCACGGCATGAAGTGAGTTGGGGTGCTTAGTCTACGCGTGATCGCCTTTCATATGATTTGTTGTCTAATCACTCACAAGACTAAGTCCCATTAACAAGTGACATAGTGGCAATCGGCATTGTGAACCGATGGTGGTTTGCCATTGCCTTCCATCGGATAAAGATGACGTACAAAAGACGGCGAAAGAAAAGATGATATAACGTGGCTCCAAACAACTTATGTTCCTACCCGGAGTCCTTTGATTACAAGGCAGCGAAAGTCACCACTCACTCACAAGGGACATTACCACCCAAGGCCCAGAAATAACAAGGACACTCTGGCAGTGAATTTTATAGGTGGGTGCGTGCGAGAAAAGTCTTCAGCGTCCTGGCCGAGATTTGAATGCGGGCGGCCCGATTCGCAGTCATACGCGCTGAGCCACGGCAACACCCAATTAAATTTGGGAAACATAAGACATGACTATTTATTCAATTTCACATGCATATTGATGTGGCAAACCAACTTCGCACAGAAAGTAATATAAATCCACACAAATCTCACGCACAGATACGAATTAATGGCGAGAAGCGGCAGCGAAAGAAAGCGGGTTAGTTAAAATCAACTTACATTTTCCTGTTTCTCCTTCAGTCCGTGATTGTTCCTCCCTATTTAGTGTTTTCTTCTTTAATTGCTCGTTCTACATGTCATTTGGAAATTCGAGATACTATTGCTTCTTTCCGGGGAAGTTTTGAAAGCTGGCACTCAGAATGGAAACTGTTACCTTAGGTTTGCTTTGCGGAACCTCAGACTTCCAAATAAAGATATATATGAAAGTATACACTATATACTAGAGATTTAAGAAATGCAAGGGATGAAAAATGACCCTAAAAATATTAATGTCAAAATAGAAAAGAAAAGAATAACTTAAAAGAATAACAATAGAATCACAATGAAAGTAAAACATGTATTCTAATGATTTTGGCTCAGGCCGAATGAATGCCGATGGGTGAGTTAGTGGAATGAAGAAAGTGTTGGGAAAAGGCAGAACCCCGAGAGAACCCAAGTACACGGTGTTTGTCCACAAAGCATGGCAGGAGCAGGAGCAGGAATCGAACAGATGACCCCACCCAGCAGAGATGAGCGATCTACCACTCAGTCACTGCGGCCTGATTATTATATGTGTTAAACTCAATAAAAGAGAATATGTGGTAGCTTTACATAAATTATGGTAATTATAGCTCGGATAAAATTCTAATATACATTGTATATATTTGTCTTTCATGGATTTCAGATGATTCTCTGAAAAATTAAAATCTTTTAGATTTTTTAATGTTATTTGTTTCTTTAACGAGAAGGTTCTACTCTTAAATAATATAAGACCCCTTTTTCATAACACGATGAAATTCTCTTATGATACACAATGTAACTTTGCAATACTTAATTATAATTAAAGATCAAATTAGCTACAAAAATACAAAATGTAATGCCCTTCTAATGGTTATACAACCCTTTCTTCTAGCTTAGTCCCTCATATAAGCCATATCAACAGGAAGTTTTAGTTTCCTGGTAGTATTCAATTCCCTGCTTCTATGGTTAACTCTTGCAACGTCCTACATCATCCAACACGGTCTCCTTCTATAACCAAGTCTTGCTTTATACGCTTTTCTTCTTACAGTTTCTTCATAATTGCTTAACCTTCTTATTAACCTTCGTGGTATTTGGTTTACCTGGACGACTAAACTTAGGTGGTCGTACATTTTACCTTTAAAGCACTAAATGTCGAAGCTTGCATTCAAGGCAAGATTAAATTTAATAGAAAGATGAGATCAAATTTGCGGACTACCGCATGAATGTGAAATATGTTAAAGTGAAGTTAGATGTTCAAATCTTTCTTAATACTACTAAGAATATTCCTGAGTATGTTGAATATTATGTTATTAAACTAGGACAAATTTATAGTTTGTTGTCGAATACCTAATATATATATATATATATGAGAAGAGAAAATTCTGTTGAATATTGAACACTGTTCTCCTATTTGGTCAATGGCCTGCCCTACTAATTTAAATAAATTAAATTCCGTAATATTTTTTTTCTTGCCATCGTATCTTACAGAGTACCTCATCTCCGCACACTTCCAAAAAATGATATACTAAAATGTCTCAATATCAATCCACTGCAGGTAAGAAACAAAATTTCAGACCTTTTATTTCTGCACAAAGTTTTCAATGGTCATGTTCCTTGTGAAAATCTGCTTGGTGAAATAAACTTTCGTAAAGTTTATCTGTAGAATCTGCAGAACAACACGCTCAAGTGATCTTTTCTACACCCGAACAGTGAGAGTAAATGTTGTACAAAGGTCCCTCCTAAATTGGATTATAAGCACGTACAATCATCTACCTGATAACGTTGACATATTTGTTAATGAATCAACTTTTAGAATATGTATGAATATACTATCTCTGTAACTTTTTGTTTTGTTTTGCTGTTCTTTTATTGTTGTGTTATGTTTACTGTTAATGTTTTCTGTGTAAAATGGCAAATTGTGCTGTATCTGAAACATTCTGTAAATAAAAAAATAAAAGAGAATTTTTTTTCTTTAAAAAAGACAAAGAAAATCACACCATGACTCGATTTTGGGTTCTCCGTATTAGCTTTCCGACATTCCATCAATCCACTAAATTGATAATTGGAAACTATCTGCTTGTCAGTCTCATTTACGGTGAAGGAGTAATGCGCCTGTGCGAGAATGGTCCCGCCGTAATAGGAGTTCCTTATTTGAGACACTACTACAAGGCGCTTGTGACTAGCGACAGGAAGAGCGCATTGCGAAAACACGAGTTAATTATGTGTGCAATAAAACAAATACCGTACCTGACTTACCGAAACTCCACATGCGTTTGTTCACTAATCTTATTAAATTTCCTAATGCGTTTATATATATAAAAAAGAGAAACGTTATTTTCATTAAGAAAAAAAAACTACGCCAGGTTTCGATCCCGGGTTCCTTACATTAGCTTTTCAACATGCTATCAATACGCTAAATTGCCAACTGGATGCAGTGCTTGGAAGTACTATTTACAGTTTAGGAGTAATGCGCATGGCTCAGCTATTCCTGTCGCTAGTCGCAAGTTATTATGCTAATTCAGCATGAAACAATTACGCTTCCCCCTACCCACCGTACCAACCGCTTTATACTTTCCTGATTTAATTGTGTTTTTATGTACTGTATCTTCTCCACCAGTAAATATAAGCTCCGATCAGTACATAGGGTAGTTTTATAACAGTACTAAACTATCTTCGTCCATATCTCTACTGCACACGTAACAGGATACAAGTAAATAGGTTAGTCTAAAATATTGTTTTAAACTTCTTTTTTACAGACGGGAATAAATAACTCGCATTTAGACACGTTTTCATACACTGATATTTTTAACTGCTATTGTTAACAAATATTTACATATAGCAACTCTTACTATCACTGTTACGGAATAAAAGCAGTTTTGCACATTTGTAGGGCGAAATTTCTGTCAGTGGGGAGAAGTTTAAAAAAATTGAATTTATTACTTACTTGTAACTTTCGAGTTCAGTGTCCATACATTTCTTGTAAATAACATTCATTTGAAGGTTTCTATTGCGCTTTTCTTCAGTTTCTGGTCGATTTTTTCATTCTTACGTCACAACACTTACAAATGTGCAGACGTTTCTCCATATGTTTGAAGAAGGAAAGACATCCATCATTTTTTTTTAAATTCTACACAAAATAAATAGAATACTTGTAAACTGTCTGACAAGGGAACATCTTATATTGATAGTAGCATTGCCCAATCAAACAGTGTGCAATCGATAGAGGAGTGAAACAAAGTGAGAAATCCAAAGTTTTACGTGCCGACACCCAAAAACACAGGAGATACAGAGGAAAGAAGG
>JAGDQP010046120.1:0-10000 GCA_022664845.1 Lepisma saccharinum
CTTTGTATAGATCTCGTTTGTTATTTGTCTTCCCGTTTTCCTCTATCTCCTGAATCTTGTGCGTCAGATATTCTCGCTTTTTGTTTATGAACTCGAGTGTGGCGTTTCGCGTTACTGTAGTGGTTGGTATTTGCTTAGCTTTTATTACTTAGCCATCGTTGCCTTGCTTGTTTTCGTATTTCATGAAGCTTAAGACATTCTTCATCAAACCAAGGTTTGTTTTTCTGTTTTTTCTTCTCACCTACAGGTTCCTTTGCGGCGCTCTTAATTGTTTCACGAATTGGCTCCCACAACTTACTTACATCAATTTCATTATTAATATTATCATTATTATTACTCGAGTCGGCTAGGATTTCGAACCTATTTGAGACTTCGAGTTGGTAATCTGCTTTTATGCACGGATTATTTAATAGTTTCACTTCGAATTTCAGTTGTTTTGACCCCTTGCTTTCTCTGTTCGCGATGCATAACTTTTCCCTTACTTTTGTGGTCACTAATTGACAGTCGGTGTTACCTTCCGCTCCTCTGTACGACCTAGCATCCATTATGTTGGTGTGTCTTCGTCTGTCTACTAATACGTGATCGATCTGGTTGAGAGCTTTGCCGTCCGGGGATACCCATGTGTATTTGTTAATGTCTTTGTGTTCAAAGTACGTGCTCTTTACCAGTAGATTTTTCGAAATTGCAAAAGTTATCAGTCTTTCTCCATTGTTGTTTGTCTTTTCGTGAAGGCTGTATTTCCCTATAGTAGGTCTATATTTTCCTTCCCTCCCTACCTTTGCATTGAAATCACCCAACACAATTTTCGAATTATACTTCGGCATTCGGTCAAACAGCCTTTCTTGCTCATCGCAGAATATATCTTTATCGTTGTCAGTAGACACCTCGGTCGGAGCATAGACGTTTAATAAAACCGTGTTGCCCCATCGAGTACGTATCGTAACGTACGATAGCCTTTCGTTTACGAATTCTATATTCTGAACCGCCTGGAGGATACTGTTCTTAGTGAGGAATCCTGTTCCGAAATGGTGAGACTGTGTTCCCCCGTAGTAGAAAGTGTACTTACGCTGTGGGATGCTATCTTGACGCTCGCACCGAACTTCTTGTATCGCTAATATCATACTATGTCTAGTTCGTACTTCTCAGTCTCGCGTACCGCCACTTGAAGAGCGCCCAAATGATGCAAGTTATTTTAAATAATAACCTACCTACATGGCGCTGTAGCCCTTAGTGGGTTTTGGCCTCCTTCAGTCTTCGCCTCCACTCATCCCTGTTCACTGCTGATCTTCTCCATCCCTTTATCCCTAGCAAATGTTGAGTATCTGCGCGCACTGTCTCTGCCCATATTAATCTTGGTTTTCCTACTGGTCTTGTTCTGTCCTGATTACTTCTCTATATGCTTTTCTTATATTTCTGTTCATGATGTCCTCTCCTATCCCGTTTAAACGTTCTTCCATCTCCTGCCTTTTCTTCGTGCGACACAGTTTATTTGCTATGTTCTTAAGTCTCCTGTATTATTCAGTTCTTGCTCTCGTTGGTCGTTCAATCCATTTTCTGTATGCCTCATTTTTCTCCTTGATTGCATTCTCACATTCATCGTCGAACCATCCATGTTCCGAAAGCGAATTATTCCAAGGTCTATTCCTTTTGATCTGTCCTATCCGAGGCTTCACTGAAGACTTCTCAACAGTTCTTTTTTATTCAGAGTGAGACTGTTAGTCTCACGCCCAACCCCCGAACCTAAAGGACCGAGATTTTTCTGTCGGGGTTGTCTCCCTTAGCCGAATTGTCCGCTACTGCTTATTCGTTGGGTTTCCCCGCTTATTTCGCAGCTAACCCTCATATCTGGGTGGTTGTTCCACTATCCGCAACCCGTGGACGCGCCCGATCGCAGACGGCGCAGAGTGGTAGTAAATGACCTGGGTTAAATAATAACACAATCTTTAATTTAATCTATACGAATACATATTTTTTTTTAATTCAAACATAAACCTATTGAGTTTTTTTATTACACATATTTAACGGAGGTACTTGTCAACGCCCAAATAATGTCTATAACTGTAATCAAGTTCCAAACATGTATGTTGAAGAACGTCAATTTTATGAATTACTTCTCTCATCTTTCTTTGTAAGTCTGTAAGTTCTGCAAAGGTAAATTTTAGTCCTTGATTAATCCCCATAAAAATCTCAGAGTTAAGTCAGGCGAACGTGGTGTCCATTGGAACATCACTATGGATCCCGCCGGTTTGGAAAGTTATCAAGAAAACGTTTGAGGTTCAAAATCGAATGAGGTGGAACCACATCCAGTTTGGAAATAACCTTTGCTTCAGTTTTAGCCAGCTGGTGATATACAGTTTAGGCATTTTCAGGAAATTATCGGCATTATCAGTCTCTTTAAAAGAAAGGGTATAAAATTGTGATATACCATTATGCTACACCATACTTTTTTTTTTAATCTCTCACGAAAGAAGGAAAATATACTTAATCCGAAGAACAAATTTGTCGCAGGAAATATCACAGTCCATTTTTCTTTAACATCTCTTCATCAACCTGTTCAAGTCTGATATGTGATGGATATTTGCTGTTTATAAGGATACATTTGCAGTCTCTATGTGCCATTCTGTACACGGACAACCTAGGAATTAATAACTGACGTAATGCTTTTGTTTACACTACATTTAACACAAACTGATGTGATTCTTTATCATCTGCCTGAAACAAAAAACATAAAAGTTATACATTTATGGTCAAAAGTTACACACTTTCACACAAACCTGGGGATATTTCTTAGGATCTTGGAAAAATGATTCAGGATCAGTTCTACAATCGACCGCTAAACTTCTACTCAGCGCTAAGTTCAGACCAATTATCGTTTTGCGCACTCTCATTGGCCAAAATCAGACTTGGCCTCAACTTAGCGTTGACTAGAAGTTTAGCGGTCGATTGTAGAACTGACCCTAAGTTAGTTTAAGGACAAATCTATGGCCATTTAAAATTGGTTACATTTATTTCAGTACAGGCTGTATTACACTTTTGTGTGATATGAAAAGCTCTGTTTATCGTTCGAGCCGATTCGCAGTAAAGTCTTGTAGTAGATGTTTCAAATGGGTATAGATATTAACAAGGTTTATGTATACGTGGTACAGTCATTAAGTTCGTGGACTGGCCGCTGTGATGCACTACAGCTGATAGGTTACTTCACGAGATGGTGCTGTGTTAGTTCTTCTCCCATCGCAGCAACAAGCAGTTGTGTTCATACAACGTAAACAGAACTACGGTTTCTGTTGTGAAGAGTAGTTGAATGCGAGCGAGCTCATACCTTAAATTTAGTTAGAAAACTACATAACTATAAAGATAACCTGATTAAATATCATATTTAGGAAACAAAACTCTGTCTAAAATTTGTGAATAAAAAAATGTCAACATTATAGCTGAATCGGAAAATTCAGAACGGAAAACAAAATTTTAATTTTCAGGAAAAAGAAAAAATAACAGCTCTCCCTTACCCTATACCGACCTGGGCCAAAGATGTCTTAAGATCATAAAACACAAACGGTACATTCGTCTCTGTATAAAGCATTTTGAGTATTTTCACGCATTTTGATTTTTTTTTATATAAAGCAAGGTCGAAATTAGAAACATGGACACAATTAGGGGCATGGGCGAAATTAGGAACACTGGCGAAATTAGGGACATAGGCAAAATTAGGATCATGGGGGGAAACTAGAAACACGGGTTACATTGGGCTGTTTTCTTTAATTTCATACGTCTCGGGTTCAGAAAATCTCTCAAAATTTAAGAAGAACCAGGCAACACTGTCAAAGTGTTCTGTTCTCTCGCAGTTTGGCAATGAGAAACAGGAAATGAAAAAAAAACGAGGAATTGACATTTGAAATTTAAGATAAGGATTAATCCTTCTGTAATATTCAGTGAAGGGACATTTTTGTTGCATTTGCTACAACGTGATTCTTTTGCGAAGCTTATGCCGGGAACAATAATTAAATACAATACTGAGAAAAACGTTATAGTTGGAACAGAAAAGACATGACAAATGTCAGAAGAAGCAAGGTAGCAAGAACGATGAACAATAGTTTGACTATATGTGATATGGAAGGAGGATGGTATGATGTGATGGAAGGAGGATGAGGTGGAATAAAACGATAGGGGAAAAAGGGCCAAAAAAAAAAAAAGACAATCGAAAAGAAAAGGCTATCTGTTTTCAGTGTGTCTTATTTTTCAGCTATCCTTTTTTCCGTTCTCAGAGTCAATTGAAAGTTTTTTGGTCGAACAAGAGTTCTTCGTTTTCGCTTTTCAGAATTGTAAGTGGAAGGGTGGTAGTGGGGCGGACGGTGAGTGGCGGTTAGGGACGGATGAAGGGTCTAGTAGCGGGGCGGGCAGAGGAGGACGGAGAGACACAATCATAGAAAAGATAGGGTGTGTCGGAGTGCGATATTGCTACATGATCTCATGTATTATGGATCAGAGATAGAACAAGAGCAGGAGGAAGAACGGATGAGTGAAAATACATGTCAGAACTGCGCTATTGTTCGCTTTTCGAAATCGTGAAAAAAAAAAAAAAATAGTTTTCGGTATATGAGAGTGGGTGTGAGTTAGAGAGATGTTTTTCTTTTTTGTGTGTGTATTTCTGTTTTTACGGGTTGGAGTGGAGGGATGGATCCCAATTCGAGATTCGAGAGGGAGGGAAGCGTCAGAAAAGGCGTGAAACTAAGTGAGGGGGTGGTTGCAAAGCCAAAAATTCTTTCATGTGTGTGTGTGTGGCGGGTCTACTGATGGTATTTGGTCTATACGCATAGTTTTAGACCGCGTTTTGATCATCCTCCCCACTCTTTACCAGCTATAGATACAGGAAAAAACTGGTATAGATATAAAGAAAACTTTATATACTTGGCCCTGGAATAGGAATAATATTATTTCTTTAATACAATCTGAATACGAGTACTTGTGATTGGTACAGTGGAAAACAAAAGAACATCGTAATACGTACACTAGTGTACAATTGATTCTTCCCTATTGATCACGATGCAAGACAACAATATTTTTTTTTTTTTTTTTCAGCCTGTGCAGTTTAAATATAAATAATCTTGAAGAACTGGTTTAAACATTATGAAAACTTCATGCATCTTATACTTCTAGTTAAATGTCTTTTGTCATACATAACAATAAGATAGATAGATAGATAGATAGACAGACAGCTCGCGTCCATTCTGTAATCAATATTACCAAGTACAAAACTTGTCAATATGGTCGTGGATGACCGAAAATACAAGAACACGCTTTATTAACACGTAATCTTTCAGGAAGGTAATTCTAATGATTATTAATAGAAACACAAAATATTTTTATGTCACATTATTGTATTTCAGTGACAAGGAATACAAGATAGTTTCAAATTAATAATTGAAGATCCTATTTTTAAAACATCTCTTGTTCAGGCTACGGAAACTGTAATTTAATTATACTGAAATACCATTAAATATGGACATATCTTGTTCTCGAATTCTTTAATGTAACAAGATTTCATGCTCATAAACAACTTTATTATTCCGCTTATCATTACTGAATAACTAGGACGCATTCATCTTTCGCGATGTCTACGAAATTGAGCTGAGCGAGTTTTTTTTAACGTTTATATTGCGAACAGAATTACTTTGCCCGAAGCAATAGTCTCGTTGCAGACACAAGTTAATTTTAATGACTGTATATTAGATTCAAGTAAATAGGATAGGAGTAATGTGAGCGAAGGAAAACAGCAAGCCTTATAGGTTGCCGGTGTTGAAATATATTTAGGGGCAGGGGACAGGGGCGTTTTATCTTCCAAGATGCCTTACGTTTTCTTAAGCAAGTGAGGTTTAACTACCTGAACTACTTTTATTCCACCTGGATACCCATTTTATAATGCGAAACATTGAAATTTAATTGTTTTCCAAGATGGCGGCATATACTTTGTTGCGTCACATGTTTCCCCACTTTGATTAGAATTTCTTATTTCGGATGAAATTATGAGCAAATATATCGTTTATTTAATCTTGATATGACCATTAGATTCTGAAATATTCTAATGTAAATATTTTTTAAGGTGGTGTCAGAAAAGTATGTGACGTCACATGTTATCCTTATTGACAAAGATTTATAACGTTCCCGGTGATATTCTGGGCTATATGATCTTTATTCCATCTCTATACGACCACTACAATGCAAGATATTCAGATTTAATTATTTCACAAGATGGCGACTTGTACTTTGTGACGTTACATAGTTTTGCTATTCCTATTGGATTTTCTACTTTCGGATGCAATCCTCAGTAAGATATCGTATATTCCATGTTGATACAACAATTAGAACGCGAGTAAAATATAAATAGTTTTCAAAATGACCGTCGTAACTAAGTGACGTCGCATATTATTGCTATTCTGAGATAGTTATTATTGTTGCGGTGCCATTCTGAACCATACGCCGTTTATTCCACATCTCGATTTAAATAAAATGAAAATGGCGCCCTAGAAGCGAGAGGTCGTTTGATCATTCCGGCGCAACCTGTCTTTTTTTTTGTTTTTTTTTTTTGATATCTATATGGGAAACACAAATTTGAAGTCCTTTCTCATGTACCTTATCTCTAAATAAGACAACAAATATTTGATCCTGCTATATTTCCTGTTATTTATATGTGAATAACATTATGTGTGATGATAGAGTTGGTGTTTGGAAATTGTGTGACGTCACACTCTATCACTTTCATGATTGCAATTTCAAGTTATCTGTGCCATTCTCAGTTAGATATCGCTTTTCTTCCAGCAAGATACAAGTAATAAAACTGGAGATATTGAAATCTAAATATATTCCAAGATGGCGGAGACAAACTGTATCACGTGATGCGTTATTGATAGTTTGATTAGACTTGCAGGTTTCGCCTGCCACGCTGAGTCAACCATTGTTTATTCCATTCCGATAGCTCAATTAGAATAGCATACATTTAATGTTTATTATGTGAGGGAGAATCGTTACTATGGAAACGGTATATACCCTTTAACATTCGAATGCGGTTAAAGCCTTTTTAACGAGACTTTCTTACATCGTTATGGAAACGGTTATTTGATATTCTGATGTGGTTCAAGTCCTATACAATCATTCTAAGTTTGAAGCAAATCAGTCTAAACGTTCTCACATGAGGCGCGAATGTACGTTTTAGTAATTGAGTCTCGTTACCATGGAAACGGTAATAATAGAAAAGTTCTGGTGCGGCTAAAACATGGAGAATTATCCACGCTATCAGAATACTGAGTTTGGTTGTAATGGGTCCAGCCGTTCTTGCGTTACTTGTGGAGATTCGTTTTCCTTTGAGAATTGTTACCATGGAAACTATATAACTTGTCGTTACTGTCTTACTCTATAAACCTTCTCCTCCACAACTACTATCACTGTACAAAAAAATGGTGATCATCAATCCAGAAATCTCGGAGAAGTTTCATTTTTAAAACAAGTACAGAGTGAACGTATAAGAACTTCGCTCGCTCAGCTCAATTAAAGAGATTAGTTTGGATAAAGTACGTTTGAAAAGTAAAGATAGAACAAGATGCATTTTGGAAAGAAATGTTATGAACAATAGATAGTCTAATTCAAAATCTAGGTTAAAAATTATCTGTTGAGTTTGCCAATTTTTGGTATATTTTTACAAAATCATTATATTTATCGAATTGCCTATGTAACTTTCAGCACTAAAACGATAATATAGAATCAATGGTACAAAGCGAGTAATAATAAAACAGCATTGAGATTAAAGATAATATTCGGCTTCAAAGAAACAAATAGTGAACATGATTTTACAAAATATAAAACGGCACGAAGTACTTGCTAATCACTGTCTACACATTGTCAATGTGTTCCATTGTGCTACATTCAACCTCCTTGTCTGAAGGATCATTGATCTTTTTTTTAACTGTAAAAGTGTGATCTTTTTCAAAGTGTTAATGTCACTGCAGAACTGTGGACTTAGATTTCCATTCAGTATTCGCCGAAATACAGTGTTACCAGTCTTGTAAGGTTGTACAGCTTCTCAGCTTTTAGACTTCATCAACGAAAGCTGGGAAACCTTCTATCAAGATCCTTTCGAAGACGTTATTTCATAGTTGCCCGGCTAGCCTAGAGGATAAAGCATTGGATCGCCGGCAGGGAGGTAGCAGGTGCAGCTTCTTTTTCATTCATAAGATCATCACTTTATCGATGTTTGATTGTTTTAAAAAGATTATTAAACAACTATGTTGTTCTTGATTGTATGAAGTAGTCTAGTCTACTTGGGCTTATTTGTATGTATTTAGTGTTACGCTAAGTGAGAATTATAAATATCGTGACTTCGCCAATGCTGAATATTGATTATGCTTTAAGTATATCCTTATGTTGCATATGAAATATGATTATGTTTCAAACAGCCTATACTACGAAAAAACGTGTACGAATAAATATGTTTTTCATGAATTTGGAACTGCTTCTGTTATTTAGTACAGTTTTAATTTATTTATGGCCTTTGTAGGTATCTCAGTCTCATGCCAGAATAGAATATTGCAAGATTATCGACAAGGGCCTAGTTTGTAGTACCATCCCGGCATTAGCCTGATGTGACTGAGGAAAATCATTGAAAAAAACCGCTGTTAAGATGGGCTTCTTCTGGAATCGTTCCCAGGAACTTTCGTTTAACGCTCTTCCAACTGAGCTACGGCCACTCGCTAAGTGTGCAAGTAGTGTTGAAGGATTCCCTGGTCAGATGCGTGCAACTCCGAAATAAAGTAATATTACATATTCGTGTTGTCTCTAGTATTTACCTGTTAATAGTTGTGACAAAAGATTGGTATAGAAGGTGAAATTTAAGTTTAAATTTTAAGGTCTTTGGAAATTTCGAATTAAATTAAAGCTACTGAAGGTTAGCATACCGAGACTGAAAATATATGTGGAGAAAAGTCTGATTTAATGATAGGTTCTAACATATGAGAATTTTTATACACACAAAATGATCCTTAATAAAATAAGAAGCCAGGAATCATTAGAGGAAGTGATGATAATGTATAATTTAGAATAGAACAGAAACATAAAACAATATATTTGTTGTATAGCTTGGAATACGGCAAATTTTTAGCTTGAATCTGTTTCACCAAGCAAAAACGCTAAACAGAACCTCTGTCGAGGTGGATAGTGTTGACAAGCACAATGATAACTTCAGGCCACCCTCACAATCTGTCATTACCATCATAGATATGAAATACGCGTCTGAAATAGGTGTACGTGTTTCGATATTCCAGTACCATTTCACAAAAATATATGAGGAATGATTCATTCCACACTGTTAAAAATTTTGAGAAAGTTCCTTGATATATCCCGTAATGTTTACGAGAAATATCAAAGTTTGCAATTATCGCAAGTAATTTCTACCTTTTTGCAAGTTCTCAGTTTTCTGTTCCAGTGTGATTTATGCGCATGCGCAGAAGGCTTTCTTATCGTAACAGCATATCTAATGCTTATCAAATGTTGCCATTATCTTGATAGCTTGCGAATGTAGAAATGGAGCATATTCTCCATGAATGAGAATTCCGATTCTTAATTGACAAATAGAAAAAAAAAACATGAGGTAAGTCGTGTAAGTAACTTAATTTGTGTATTCGGGGTTCGGGCAATGTTTTTCTGATCCTCAATAACTGTTTAAATCTAGTGTTTTTCATGTCTGGCAGTTTAGCTCAGCTGGTAAGACACTTCACTTCTAACTTAGCAGCCCGTGTTCAAATCTCCCTGAAACATCTCTTAGTTTTCTTTTCTCTTACTCCCATTACTCCTGAAAATTGAATGATGGTTGGTTTCTATTTGCCAATCTACCGGAAATTTCCGGGGAGTTATGGCTGCCTTGCTGTTTCGGAAATTTTTTCGCAGTGCCGTTAACAAATTTCCAAAATATTCTAAGGAAATTCCAGGAATTCCAGCCGACCTTTTCTTTGAAGCG
>JAGDQP010046121.1:0-15405 GCA_022664845.1 Lepisma saccharinum
ATAAAAGCTGCCGCGGCTGTAGACGTTTTTTTTTTTTTTTTTTTTAGAAAATGCGTTTAAAATTAAGCAGAACTATCTTTTCCGTTTGATTGTGTTGTTTTCTTTAAATATCCTGCCTCCTTGTTGAAACCCCAATATTGCTTTTGGAACCTAGAATATTTTGTATTTAATTTTTAAATAAATAGTTTTTATTTCGTTTCTTTATAACAATATAAATTTAAAAAAATATAACAATAAGAAATATTTAAATTCATAATTAACAATCAATTTAATAACGACAGACGCGTCAGAAATTCTTTCTAATATTCTTTGAAAACTGTAAACAATTAGCCTGAATGTAATATTTCTGAAGTGTTACAAAAAAAAAAAAATAAAGGAGGAAAATCTCATCTAATGCCTTCCCAGGAGGCAACGTACCAAGAATAGATGATACAGTCCTCGCTGAACTGCAATACTCAAGTGCAATACTGAGACGGATTAGGAAAGTGTCGCGCGGACATCACCAGAAACGATCTGTATTCGCTGACCAACCTCTTTAATAAAATTAAGGTCTTCCGTACCCCAAGTACCACTTGATTCGATTGCGATCGCAACAAAAATAAACTTATCAAGTAGATTAGAATATTTCCTGTTTTTGTTGGTCTCTCCACCCGCTTTCAAAGAAGAATAAGTTAACATTTGAAATGGCGAAAGTATCGGCGCAGGTGAAATCCCATAACAGAAGTCTTCCTCTTTCCCATGGAACTAGTGTCATTCCATCAGGTCTTTTACCGTCGGAGCGGTTACAACCAGATTCACGTACCAATGGTACGTATATTAGCAGAAACGAGAGCTCTGAGAATGACATTGTTGACACTAGAATAACGTATGTGTCTACCAGCACTCCTTACACAGGAGAGACCGTGAAGCACAGGCTGGACAACGGTGAGGAACTTTCTCTGTTTCATATTGGTCTTGCATTAAGTCACATTTTTTGTTTTGAAATTTTAAGAATTATTTAACTGGTGAACAGGTATAATTATATGGACAATAGATGGCATTCTTGTATAAAAAATTTAATCAACGATCACCTATATTTATTAATTATTTGAAAGTGTATTTTATTTTTTAATTTAAAGGACAATACTACCAAATATTTTTGATATATTTGAGATTACTAAGCAAAATGTTATTTTCAGGATTAAGTGTGTAAAATCAAAGATTGCTGAAGTAGTGTGAAGAAAACTCTGGTCTTATTATTCGCACAAAATAAGTATTTCGATAAGTTGATAAGTTCTAATTTAACGGATATTATGTTTCTGCCTGAAAATTAATAAATATTATAATAGTACTTATCATATGAAAGCAATATCTTCAATATTAGATGTGTAACTTAGTCTCACATTTCGTTGCTTTGAGTCACAAGCAATATTTCGAATGATTTAAAGAATTTCAAAACTTATTCTTTCAATCGAAGAAAGGTAAACTATGCCGTGATTATATCTCCATCTATTCCATAATAATTTCTACACTTATAGATTTGTTTTTACTTTATCTATAACAGTGGGACAGTAGTAGTCACTCTCACTCTCGAGGATTGAAATGGTGATACTTCATTCATGACATCGAAACCTGCTTCATGCTTGTACCATTTTGAATTAATGCGGTAGATCAAAATATTCAGCTTCTGAACAAATTTAGATTCATTTGGTTTGAGGTGTTAAGGTAAATAACTTATTTTCCATACCGTTGCATTAGAAATTCATTGGGAACGTGGGTGAATTTATGGGGGGGGGCATTTCTCCCGTTATTTCAGAATGACTTTAAATGTTTCATTCCAAACTATAGCCGACCCCTGGAATAGCTTCAATTCTTAAAGTAATTGCCCCCCTCCCCAGGGTCTCTCTCTCCTAAATATGCCCATAATTGGGCGTTAAACGAAGTCCTCCAGACATCTCTTCACTTGCTACCATTTCAATAGTTCCTTGAAGGAATGATGAAGTTAGAGAGACCAGAATAAATGCTAATCTTGGATGGAGTAATATTCCGATAATATGGTGGCTGACGTAGAATCTCCCAATCAAACGGATACGTTACGTTCTTAAAGCAACGTGCGAGCAAGCATTGTCCTTGCCGATTAACCAAAAACTGGACAATTTTCTTGAAGTGTACTCCTCATATAGTCCAGTTCTGCATACTTGTGTGCTCTGTGGTTGTTTGGTTAGAGTTGGAAGTGGACAACTCCGAAACAATCCACATAATCGACCATCGCCTTTCTTTGTTCATTCATACGTTTCTCTACAATCTTTCTTAGAGGTTGGACCTTTCTACTTCATTGTTTTTCTTAGTGTTACATTCAACTACATGATACATTTTTCATTGCCAGTGACAAAGCGGTGAAAAATCTCTTTCCATCTGGGGAGAGACAATTGTAGAATATCGGTTTAAAAGTTGATACTGACGCAATATATCCAGTATGGTATTTTTTCACACATTTCTGGTTATAAATATATTCGAGGGTACAGAGTATTTGTAGCAGTATGAAAGAGGTTTCATCTATGCCTTAAGCTCAAGCAGAATTGCATCTTACCTGCCTTGTCAAAACAGCTCCTGTACCGCATTATCAATATTCGGTGCCCAAACATCTCTGAAAACATCTAACAGGTCACGATTTCCACTGACAAATTTTCTGTACCATTCCTAGCACCTGCTCTGTTCAATACAACTGTTACGAAAGGCTTTTCCTAATACTTCCTCCACCTTCACCTTCCTCGAACCCGAATATTCTTGGAGTAATATTGCCATTTTACCTTCTACAAAATTTCAATTTCGTCACGTACACTCGTTTGTGTTCCAGTAGAACACAAACGTACTTCATATGCCATTAAGTTTCAAGATTAATCGTGAAAAGATAGCGGCGCCACAGGATCATTTACGAATACTAACAAATTCTGGAAACTTTCTGAGCAACCCTATACTATTATATAGAAAATATAGAAAGGTTTTATACGAGAAACAATGTGGAACATGAACATAAACTATTTAATAATTAGATGCTATTTTCCCGATCCTAGAGGTGAAGACAAAAACAATAAATATTATTTTCTTGTTACTATTACTATTCATTGTTACAAGAAATATTCGATTAACAATACTGAAAAGAATTAATGATAGTATCCAGCGTTTAGTATCTTCGACACGAAATTAGAATATCATTGAGTTTGTAGCAATGACCGATAAGTCGTAACTTAATTAGAAAGATTTATTTTGTCAGAAACTAATTTAAATTTGCAATTATGTTTAGAACGGAAACACTTATAATCTTTATTTGTTTATTTGTTGTGAGCAGAACTAGAAAATAGTGAAGATTCACTGTATATTGTATTCTATTGCTCCAACACTAATATACACGTAAAAAACACACAGTGAACAACGGTTCCTCAAAATTGAGATTTAAAAAAATATTCTTATCTGTGCACCGAGAAACACGCTTAGAAATGAGATATTAGCATTCCCATTTAATTAAAAATGAGAACATGTGGATTAGAAATAAGAATACAAATTAATATGTTCTTATTTTTAGTTGAGGATGTGGATATCTCATTTCTAAGAGAACTGTTTCTTGGTGCACAGATAAGAATTTTTCTCTCAATTTTAGAAAACCGTTTTTTAGTGCTCAAGACGGAAGAAATTGGTAAAACGAAAGAAAAAAAAGAAAAAAGCATGGACTCACTAGATAAATAGATTTGTCATTGCAGAAGAAACAGCAGTAAAACTATTTGTAGAAGATTAAAACTTGCTACGTTGGAAATTTTCAACTAATGAGTACCCTCATTAATCTGACGTTTCCAGTTAATTTGGACAATTTATTTCTACCCAAGAAAAACCTCGTACAAGTGCAACCAATTTTTAGACCTTTTTCTTGTCGTTTCTTCGTGTTCTCTCTCTCTTTCTTCATTCCGGATACGGCTTCCTTTTTCGAATTGACTTTTCGGAATGACGTAGATTCTGAAATTGACAGCTTCGTTGGGTTGCCGCAAATATCGTTAGGAGCATCTAGCGTGGGAGACAGTGGCATCTAGTGGCAGGCAGTGGAAAGGCGGTTTCAGGTAAAGAACGAAAAGAAAGTTTTCTTATATATTTTTTACTTTGTTTTCTTTCTTCATTTTCCTTTTAATTTCCCATCTTCTACGATGTCGGGACGAAAGTTCATTTTCCAGTAAACAACTTCCTTCATTTCATAAGGCAAGAAATGAAATTTCTTAGAGAAGGAGAGAAATGAAGGCTCTTTTTGCCGCTACCTAATTTCTGGAATATTAAGAACTGTTAATAACTAAGGAAACTGGAATTTTATTCATGAACCCAGTGGCGACTCGTCTTTTTCCAAACATGACGATTGAGAAACATATCAATGCAGTGTTGCTAATTTAGCGACAGAGTCGCTAAAACTAGCGATTTTCAATACTCATTCAGCTAACAAAGATTCTCACTTTTCTATAGTGTGGACAGGGATTTAGCTACATTTTTCATGCTTTAGTGACAAACACGACTAATTCTAACGTTGGTAAGATGGGGCTTTAGCTACTGTTAGTTTGCTGTCTGGCTATTTTCAAGTGAATATAATTGGCAACACTGTTCAGTGAGGAAGGTAGAAAAAAGAATTCTGAGTTTGAGTTGAAGAAACATGATCAAAAGACACGAGGAAAGAATAACAAACTAATCATTCATTGAAACTAATCAATCTGTATGACGTAATTAATGAGAAGATACGTGTAAACATCAAGCTCGCGGTTTTTGGTTAAAATTTTAGTTGCTTTTTGTGATAGTTTATTTTGTTTACTGCACAATAGTTATGTGAATGTACCAACCATGTAACTGTGATATCAATGAGTACAGAACGTATAACTATAGCAAGTATTTGCTATTTTTGTGACGTTCTAGTTCATTTCTTTACCTTTAAGCAACTAGGCATACAAGTCAACGAGTGTCTTCAAATCTCCCGTTCCGAAGATAATTAACCAATCAATATATTTCTGCTGCATCGAATGATAATCATATTACTTTATTTATTATACTGAACAAAACTTTGGCTGCTGTTTGTGATGCTGAAGCAGGTATCAGCTTAGAAAGGAGTGTCTCGAGACTGGAATAATATGGGGTGAGTGAACCTGCGCAACACTCTCGCGAGTGATACGGCACAAGAAACCAGCTATCGTAGCTACATGACTAAGACGTCGGTTTATGAAGTAACAGATTGGGGTTTGGAACTCGATGTGATTACGGTTTTTTCTTTCAAGAAACATTTTTTATGCTCAAATCTATTATTAATAATTTTTTAATCGAAGTTTACTTTAGGTTAGAAGTCAAGTTCGGTTCTTCTATTTATAGGCGATGCAATAAAGTTTTCTCTTTTACTTCGGCGTAACGTTGATAGATGGCTCTGCAATGGAGATCAAATATTCCATGCTATGGGAATATCTATTTCACTGACAAGACATTTTTTGCTTTTGCCTCCGCCAAAATTTTTGGTGAAACCGGCACGAAAATTTGTCAACAGGTGCTACCCAGGAATACCCCATGTTCACCAAGTTTTACCAAGTTGACTCGATATCTCAAATTTTACTATATATTTTAACCAAAAACGTCGAAAATTTATATATGAAAACGCAAAGATTTTGCTGACCTGGTTTCGAAGTTTGGCGCCGCCACTGAATATATATTCTGGTTGTAAAAAAAAAGTTTGCAATTTAGTGTTGTGTTGCCCAAACGTACCACAAGTGGATATCTGAATTGTAAATATACGGTAATTTTAATATTCGAAACATGTATAAAAGCGGATAATAGTGGCGTTTTCATACAAAATCTTTTGAAGTTTTTGATGAAACAAATGTAGTTAAAATAGAAATATCGACTCGGTACTTGGGAAACACGTAGTACTTTCAAGCAGCATTTATTCACAAATTTTGGTGCTTGTAGCTTAAATAGTTTCCACGGTGGCACAAATTTCTTAAACCTGGTCAGCAAAATCAAGGCGCTTTTATACATTTTTCTTCGACGTTTTTGGTTCAAATATATAGTATATATTGAGATATCGAGTTGATACTTGGTGAACATGTGTAGCACCTGTTGACACATGTTTCGTGCCCGTGGCCCTAATAGTTTCGTCGGTGGCGCAAAAAAAAATGTCTTGGTCAGTATAATAGACATTCCCCTATAGATGGACGTGTTTAGAGGACTATTTAGGCCTAATGGATGTTATCGTCGCTTACAATACTCACGCCTCCCGCAACGAGTTTGCGCAACTAACATTACATTCGTAGGTACCTACGATCAAATGAATATATTTGTAGATTAATAAATATAAATTAACACAGTAAGTATAAATGTATTGGAGATAATCAAAATAACACGTCCTCAACGTACTATTAGGATACGGTGCTCTTCTTTACTGTTAACGGAACGCTAAATTAAGAACAGTGTTTGGATTAAATTTTATGATTTTTTTTTGTTTTAGAATTAATAATATTGTAATTAGTAAGTAAGAATGGTTCAATAAATGACTCACATGACCATCTCAGATAGGCAATGTTTAAGACATCGGTCATCGACACTAGGAGAAAATATAGAAAGAAAAAGACTCCAGAAATTCTCACGATAAGTTTGTTTCCCAAGGTGTAAACAGAATCAAACACAAGTCATTGCCCGTTTGCGGATATTAGTTATCACAAGAAAATTAGGTGAGAGAACGGAATTTGATACTACTTCACTTCACCAGCTATCGAAGTTGTAAGATATAGTAAACGACACCTGATAATTCATAGTAAAAAACGTCACATTGCAGGAGTAATTTAAAAGGACGAGAAACGACCACCAAATAATTTCCCAAAGAAATATGCAATCAATAACCTTTAGTAACCTTTCCTCTCCTTCTATAAACCTCACATACAGTTAAATAATTGAGACCTTCTATCTTATCTATCTATGGTTTTCCTCTAACCCTATTCATGGGATTCCCTGAGAAAATAAGCGAATCCATTTTCCGCCCCCGACTATAGTTTGTTAACCTTTAATGAGTAGAAAAGAATCCGATCACCTCATCCTATGTACAATTAGCTATCATCCTGTGAAAATTCCAATTTCAATATTTCTAGAGTGTCATATAGGAAATTACCTCGTGTGACCAGATAACTTAGATACAATCTGATTGAACTAGAAATTGTTGACTCTCTTATAAAAAAAATCGACTCTCAATACTTCGAGATACTCCTCAAAGGCTCAGACTCTTGGACACGCCCAGACTCTCCCACTCTCAGTTTGACTTTGGTGAGGAGATAAAAGTTAGCTCATTCTTGAGGAGAGATCTTGGTTAACGTTAGTCATCAGTGATCTTAGTTTATTTTGAGTGACTAAGATCTGAAAGTGAACTTTATTTCGGCATTGATCATTTTCGTTAATGAAACTGAATCTTACTTGGAATCAGAACTAAGTGTTTTCATTTGGTGAATTTGTTGTAGTGCGCTTCAGTCCAACTAGGTTGTTATGCAGCCCAGCCTAAGAACTACCAGTGACACTCAGTGACTTCATTAACTTTGAGAGAAGCTACGAACATTCATCCTAACGACTTGTACTTGTGTGAAGGAAAATTGTGTGATAATAAGAAGATCAGGTTCCGCACCATTGAGCCTATCCGCACCACTTCATCAAGTTTAGGTGAGTATTTGATTCTGTCAATGTTTAGGTTCTTTATTTGTTATTTAAGGTATGAGAATTGGAGCTATGATGAACCGATGTGATGATAGACATTTCTTGCTGGTATGTTTATGTAAGCCGAAAAACGCATTTTTATGTTTATGTAAATTCCAGCTTTAATGTCCATAGTTTTTCTTCATTTTAGAATGGTCCAATCCTGTTGGTACCTCCATTCTCGCAATGCCAATTGAATCTATAGGATAAGCAACTCTGCCATCTAGCTACGTCTACCAGCTCCGTACGTTTCCCCCTTCAAGTTTATTTTAAGCTCCTATCAATATATTTAAATATAACGAGTGCTATACACTTCATCCCTTTGTATATGATTTATCCGCGCTATCAATTTTGAGAGCAGTTCCAATTATGGGGAGTTCTATCTTTATACGGAGTTTGCATTACGCTATAGACTGCTCTTCTATTTTGCGTCAGATTTCAGAGATTAAAATGGAATATCCCAGTTACCCGGTACTCGTAACAAGAGTACCCATAACAAGAGTGCTATATTGTAAACAGGGCCGTATTTACCAACACAAGGTCTGGACCTAGGGAAGCAACTTTCACAGGGGCGCACTTTACAAGAGAAAATTAGAAATCGCTATTTAAAAAGTGAGAAGAAAAATAATATTTAGCGTAAAACATTAAGGACTATGTTGGGGAAGCGCCTAACACTTTTATATTTCACCCGGGTGACCCCTCCTACGTAACTGACTTCAGGTAATTTAAAATTAGGTTAATAACCTTAAAGACAGTAAAGCATTAGAATATTATTTATTCGTATTTTTGCCTTTCTACATACCAACAATAATTATTTTAGTCAATGCTACATGGACCTATAGGCAAGGGCGTCCATCAGGGGAACAAGAGGGGTGCTCGCTCCCTATGCTTTGTAAGACATATCACATAAATACAATTTTCATGCAACTTCTACACATTTCATTGTAGGTAGTACATATTCCCCAGTTTGGTGACTTCGTCATTATATTTGTCCTTGGCTTTTTGCAGTGAGAGAGAGACCAGTGTTGTCTACGCGAGTTTTTAATGACGGGACACGAAATTGTAACAATATACTAAGTTTGTGCAGTCTAAGCAGTTTTGAATTATTTTCCTAAGAAATTAGAGATCAGAAATGTTCTAAACAAAGCATTTTAAAACTTCATTTGTAATATTTGTTATGTGGCTGTTAAACGTTAATTTTATATCAAACGTGAGATCAAGATCTTTTATCGGGCATGTTTACTGCATACTTATAAATTTAATATTTATATCGATAAATCGTTTTATTTGTACTAAATGATAAAACTTCGTATTGACTGAAAGTTGATTGATAGCGCACCAATTAGTAAAGTTGTCTGCACTTTTATGGTATGTTCCATGGAGTTAATTTCAGCATAATATATTTTGAAGTTATCCGCAAATAGCGTTTTTTCATTATCCGGTAGGTCATTAACAAACAAAAGGAATAACAATGGTTCAAGATTCGAGCCTTGCTGGACTCCTGACAGTGATGATGTATTCATCAGATTTATATTCCTTAAATAGAACAAACTGTCTGCGATTAGTTATATAAGAGCAGATGAACCTAATCAAGGATGAAGAGAAGTGATAATGCTTTAATTTATCTAATAATTCATTGTGATTAACTCTGGCAAATTACTTGTCAACATTAACAAAAATCACATCGATTTGCTTTCCTTCGTCCAACGAGTGTGCAATAAAATCTAACATTTACAAGGTTCGTTACTGAAGATTTTTTGTGAAACAAAGTCATCTTGTTTAGTTGAGATAACTGGCTTCACATGATTAATAGTTCCTTGATATACAATCCCCTCAAAGACTTTTGCAAAATATTGTAAGATTGCTATAGGTCTGTAGGTGGTAATTTCTTGTCTGTCGTTCCTTATAGGTATAAGACAAACTAAATCTGATTTCCGTTTGTTAGGGAAAATCTATGTTTTTAGTGCCAAGTTGAACATAATCAATAGTTAATATTTAAAATAAATATATGAATACATATTTTGACTATATAGTAGAGTATGCAATCAGATCCAACTGTCGTTTTGGATTTTGGATTCTTGATAACATTTTCTATTTTATTCAAATGTATTTGGTCAACAGACAGTATTACAATTTCTTCCTAACCCCTAGAATGACTATCAAAATTGCTAAACGGTTGAGAAGAGGATACAAATACTGATTGGAAATACTGTGCAAACGTATTTGCTATTTCTTCGTTGTTACACAAATCCCGACCATCAAATTTTAATACATTTGGAGGAAGATGTTGTTTTTTTTTTTTAAATAAATTTCCACAGTTGACCTGGATCGTTATTGATATTATTTTCAGAATTTGATATAAAGGTCGTATAGGCCATTTTTACGTCTTTCTTGACTTCCCTACGCAATCGAACAAATTCCTGATAGTAGGGGTTTGAATTTTCAATTTTGCATCTAGATTTTTTATGATAAATTGTTTTAACCTTGAGAGTTAAAACAGCACGGATATTTCGGAACCGGGGTTCTTTTTTAGGAGACATATTTGACAAATATTTGCATTCCCAATCAACTTCCAGTACATTTTTAGGTAGGTTTAATATACTTCCTGACATGTTTCATTTTAAGTTTTTGCGCTCTTAATTTAGTAAATATTGTCGTGATTAACCTGTTGATAACTTTTAGTAAATCATAGAAAAGCTGTCGCTTTATCCTTGCTTCCCTCTGAAAATGACAACATGGACACCCCTGCCTATAGGACCTGACAGTCTTCCATAAACCCGTGCCAATGGGCAACAGGTACTATTTCTTGAACCACACTCTACATGCATGAAGGCGTAATTTATACTACCTTTTTGTATATAGGAAAAACTAAAATGACTTTTGCTAACTTGCCTTTTTGGGTCCAGAATGGGTACACTAAAAAACAAACTGCATTTAAATATGTCCCGAAAATAGTTCACAATATGTTCCAATTTTTCCACGTTTTTAGTGCATAATATCATATATTAACTTTTCGTAAGATTAATATGAACTATATAACATTTTAGTGCATAACATATGAACCTCTGGTGTGCTGATACACGATTTATGCACAAATATTTCATAAATAGAGTATTGTGAAGTCCGATGGACACTATTTTCCTGACTAACGATATTGTTCCAGGTAAGTTATCGTTTTTTCCTCACGGGGCAAAAATACAAGATTATTTATGGGATAAGCTGATATTTGAATATGAGAAGAAAAGCTCTCAGTTTAATTGCAAGAGTAATCCTTGTTGTACCAAACATCACTATTCAAGATATTACTCTGATAAATTACAGAAAATTTGCTTTAGTCAACCCCTCTACGTAAACAAATACCTGCGCAAGTATTATAGTACAGGCAAATCAAATTTTATAGTCCCAATCGTTTATCTGAAAACTATGTTTGTGGGGAGGCGTTATCACCAGAAATTTGAGCAGGGTTTAGAACTCGCCTCATAAACTAGAAATTATACCAAATTTTATAAATAACTGCCATTGAATACATTTCCGTTTGCCCCCACTCTTTCTCCAGTTTCAGTAATATAGAATTCCCCACAGACAAGAACTCTTCTTTGGTATAGAGATTACCGACATGGTCAGGAGATGGCAGCACTAAGTAGCACTTGCACTGCCATCTGTTGGAAGATTGGAGAAATTATACAATTCACATAACACTGGTGAACAACCTTATTTTGTAGCTAGATCGAGGTGCACAAGATATTACAAACTTATAAGGCCGTTGTTTAGGTAGGAAAATACGTAAATTAAATTCCTTACTCTAGTATGTGAACAATGTATTCTATTCCTAATCCAAATCATGGTGATTGTGTGATTTTGCAGACTGTCGATTCTTAAAATAATCAATAATACCTCTACTTTAAAAATGAAAATCGGAACGTACATACAGGACACATACTGCTTCCATTACGCTTGTCTCGTGCAGCCTCGAAGTATAATGAAATAAATTTTATTGATACCTGTATGCTAAAGTGACCATTCGTCCCCGATTTTCGGTGACAGTCCCCGAAATAACATTTTCATCGACGGCTGTTTTAGTCCCTTATTTTTTAAAACGTAAATTAACAATTATAATGCCTAAGCCCGCTAGAAATAATAATATTGCCCCTGTGGAGAGTTTATCTTCTCTCGTGAATTTTTTACACAAAAACTTGAAGAGAACCTTGAGTTACTAAAGAAGAGCCATTCTAGTCGAAATAAGATCAGATGAACCCAAGGGAAAAAAATGCTTACTATTTACTCACGATACATTTTTAAAATATGCGCTGAAACATTTCCGTCAGTTGCTAAAAATACTTACATTTTCACCATTATCTACTATCTATTAATTCACAGCCATATTTAATCAGCTAGTGGATGAGGCCTCTCCTGGAGGGAGGAGTTGGTCTACTGCTCCCACGCTGACCAGACGTGTTGGGGAAGGAGAGCCGAAGCTCTCAACTGTGATCGCTACTGTCTTTTATTGACAGCAACTCCCAAATTGTCCAAGTATATATACGTTGTGCAGGTAATTAAGTTCGTTGACTGGCCTAGTGTCGTTTTGGTATACTACAGCGGATAGTTCTACTACGAGATGGTGTTCAGGGGCGGATTTATACGTCTAGGTGCCCTAGACCAATGACTTCCAGCGCCCCCGCTCCTCCACCCTCACCACTTCCGACCTTTCCCCCTTCCTACCCTCACATGATGACAAATGTCTCTGCTGCGTCTACTAGCCATTAATGATAATAATAACGGGATGGTAATTATTTAACACTGGTAAAGTGGTTATTTACAAAATACGTTTCAATAATACTATAACAATAAAATAATTTCATTAAATACAATGAGTAATTTTAATTAAATTGCTAGAGGCTAGTTGTTGAAAATATGTTAATTACACTGAACAAGAAGGTAATACAAACTATTTTTCAATTTTATTATTTACAATATTGTTACTACATTTCGTTCATGGCTTTCATGCAGCTTTGAGAAGAATCCTAGCTTCAACCATTTTTGGATTCTACTTTTTCTAACATCATAAATGACACATTGCTTTTTCTTGATAGATTTACAATTTTAAAACTACAAACTCAAAGATTTCCTAAATCCCTTTATGAAGTTAAGAAGAAAAAAATAAAAATTAACAATTCCAATCGCAATACAAAACACTAAAATTTACTACATACATTTATAAAGTATTCCAGAGGAAAAAAGTTAAAAAATAACAGTTACAATAGAAAACTTTAAAGTTTTCTAGATATATTTATAAATTTTCAAAATATAAAATCTAAACATTGAAGTTCAAAGTTAAAAAAATATCTGGGAATGGACAAAAGCGACACAACAAACTCATTAGCTACGTTGAATACGTAGGCAACTCTTTCAATTTTAAACACCATCTACGGGAATATTCATCTCCTGAAGATATAAAGTCAAGTTAGGGATGTTTCTTCTGTCATAAAAGACAGGTTAAGATATTTTTAAAATTTGTAAGGTCTTTAAATCCATCTTTGGATCAGACCAAAATATTATGTGGGAGGGTAACGGATGGTATCTTGGTTAAGGTACCATTCTGACGTTTGTCTGGTGAAACTGAAGGAAACTAAAGGGAAATGTCAGTCAGGACGATTGGCAGCAGGATTCGAACGAACGACCCATTGCGGTCCCGAAAAGACACTTTAGTTTTCCTCATGTACAAAAATTAGCGTAAATTACGCCTTCATGCATACTTAATACAAAATATCTCTTGTCCATTAGCAGAGGTATAAATGATAGCGACGCCCTATATGCGACATACACTAAAAGAAATAAAAAGTTTTTAAAGACATACTTTTCTTAAACAATTCCTCCTAAAAAGTAAAAAATAATTTTCTTTATGCATGACTATAAAGAAGAGTATGCGGCTATCTCTCATATACATTCACTTTATAAATTCTTCAATTGGTGCACTCCATGCTTTTCTTTTTAAAAGTCGTGCATAAACAAAATTAATTTTTACTTTTTAGTACGAACTGTTTAAGAAAAGTATGTTTTTAAAAAGTTAATTTATTGCCCAAATTCTAAAGTGCTCTGCAATCAATCAAACGCCAAATCGTTACAGGCTAGTATTTATAAATATATATAGAAATATGTGAAAGTAACACTGGAATATTGTGTTGTCACCGGACTTACGCCATTGTGCAAACTTTCATCATTGTATGAGATCGGAAAATGAGTTAAATTAACGTTGGAAGATTTGAGGACACCAGGAACCATTGTGAACTAAAGAAAAGAGTGTTATAATGATTGTTGGTGTGTACAAAGACAAAAATAGGAATAAATAATATTCCTAATATAAGCTCTAATCTTTGTTGTACTATTTCTAATATAAATTAACCTAACTTTAAATTACCTAAAGTCAGTTATTTACGAGGGGATGAGTAGGTTCAAAAGTGACAGTGTTTGGCGCTCTCTCTTAATGTTTTTTTCCTAAATATTGTTTTCGTTTCGCGTTTCAAATAGCAAATTCTATTTTTTCCTTGTAAAGTGCGCCCGAGAAAGTTGAGCCGCTAGGCCCGGGCCTAGTGAGCCCTATGTATAAATCCGGCCCTGATGGTGTCGCGAGAGTTCTTCTCTCGTCATTGCAAGAGGAAGGTGGAAACATACGGTGAAAGCAGAACTACGGTGTCTATTGTGAAGGGTAGTCGAATGAGTGCGGCGGAACTTGAGATTGTTGCAATTTCTGCCAAAAATTTGGCAGATCCCTTTGCGAAACGTTTCAGATAATGAAGCAAGTATAGGGCAAAGAAATATTGAGTCGCAGTGCCGTGTTGAAAAAATGGCACCACCGTTTTGCGCAGAGGAAAGATAATTTGGAGGATGATGAGTGTACTGCTCGGACAAAAGCGGTTAGAACTGAACGCAAGATGGAGGAAGTTGCAACGTCGGTGCATGTCAAGTACTTCTAATCAGTAGATGATCATCTGAAACACCTCCTTAGTAGATTTGCTTAATTTGACAATACTTGACGTTTGTTCATTGCTCGCATTCTCGAGTTCCGCAGCTAACATTCAACCCCCTTCCCAACAGGGACCGTAGCTTTGCTTAGACTGTATATACACCACTGCCTCTTTCTGGAGCGAGAGAAGAACTGACATGGCATTATCTCGTGGCGCAACTTATCCGTACACCACAACAACACTATGAGGCCAGTCCACGAACTCAATGACTGTCCAAATATATATGCACTGTGCTGTTATGTTTTCTGTCTTCATACCTATATTACCACTGTTTCAAGTTTTACGTGTCCTCGAAAAGGGTGAGCTATTAATGGTCATCTTACTGTATGTTTTAATAATACTAAGCAGCTCAAAGGTTTTCATTATTAATTCGAAAACTAGAGAGTCCCTCCACGCCAATTATTAAGAACCGTATCATTAATTATTAGAAACATATAATGGGGAAATCCTAAGTACAGTACTGCTAGCTTCTAATGAAAATATCGAACTGAGTATATTATGAGATTGTGTTTAAATTTTAAACACGTTCCTGAGTAGTTCATATTGTTGAAATAAAGATGAAATCAAAGAAATCATTGACTGAACAACCGTCAATATAATGATAGAGTTAATTAATTAAAAATAGCCCATGGGAGAAATCCGAAATACATGTAATCAGAAG
>JAGDQP010046123.1:0-15403 GCA_022664845.1 Lepisma saccharinum
AACACATTCCTGCTTTTGAAAGTGCCCTAAAAGTGTAAGAAAGTGTTGTTTTTTTTACAGTGTGTGAGAAGGTCGACCTAGGTTTCAACCCAAGTCTACTTCTTCACCACATCAAAGTTTGGTTCATCGTCGCAGTAATAGAGGTATGAAATTTTGGTTTCACTTATATTTAATAGCAATCTTAAATTCTGATTTTCTCAACCTCAGTCATTTTGTGTTATAGTTTTCGTAGGTAGATTATATTTATGCATGGGTGTAATTGCCGTCAGCTTCTTTTCAATCGAAGAAGAAAAGAATTATTTCCTTGAAAGCCCAATAGCAAGTCAAATCCTGATGTTTTCACCCAAAACCTCTGTATCTCCTGGTTAAATGTAAGTGCTCTACAAATAATTATTAGGTTATATCGATGTAACCTTAACAGGAGAAAGCATTACCAGACGTGTACAATAAGTGCACTTTTAGTGTTACTATGCGACTGTAACAAAATTACAAGTAAGCTACGCCTTTCATTTAAAAGGTTTCACACACACCATGTCCAGATTTACACTATTAAATCTAAATTTCATTTGAAAAGTACTAATATAATGAAAATGTTACAGTGTGAACCGAAATACTATATCTTTAACCGTTTTGGAGGTAAATATTGATTTTCTTATGTGAACTTCCAATTTTACTAATAAAAATGCACCTTTTGTAGGAAACTTTGTGATGTTTAACTATCAGTCCCCACTAGTTACAAAACGAGACTGCTCAAACAATTTTCATGTCATGTAGAAGACCATATTCACAAATCAGGTGGATCGTTAGGAGAACCTTAGTTGTTTTTAGAAATGTTTGGAAAGCGAGGGAAGGACAAGGTAACTCTTCACAAAAGATCGAGACATTTCTGTCTCTGCTGACCTCTTATTCAATAGAGCCCTGCTTGACGGGGGTCTGCAGATATATCTGGTGTAGTAAAAGTAATCCATTATTTTGCCAATAGATGGCTTCAGTGATCTGTATCTCGCGTTGTATAAGTCCGATCGGGTTCAACGAGAAGGCGTTCAAACGATGAGATTGCGTACTACAAACACTGTTCAGATAGTTGTGATGAGTTGACTCAGTGTTGTGTGAGCGCGCGTCAAAATGGACACTAGCAAAGAGAAAATACGCTATATTTTACAGTTTTTCTTCGATAAAGGCGAAAACGCAAGCCAGGCGGCTGCAAATGTGAATAGTGTTTACGGTCCTGATACTGTAACAGCCAATCACGCGCAATTTTGGTTTCGTCGATTCCGTGCCGGCAATTTTTACGTCAAAGATGTACCACGCACTGGAAGGCCACGTGTCGAACATGTCGATAAAATCATGGACATTGTCGCGTACGACCGTCATGTAAGCACTGTTTCGATTGCCCAAGAGCTAAACATTGCACAAAAAACCGTATGGAACCATTTACATAAGGCTGGATACGCAAAGAAGTTTGATGTATGGGTGCCACACGAGTTAACGCAAAAAAACCTCATGGACCGAATTTCCATCTGCGAATCGCTGCTGAATCGCAACAAAAGCGACCCATTTCTGAAGCGGTTGGTGACTGGTGATGAAAAGTCGATCACTTACGACAACGTCACGCGAAAACGGTCGTGGTCGAAGCGCGGTGCGCCGGCGCAAACGGTGCCCAAGCCAGGATTGACGGCCAGGAAGGTTTTGCTGTGTGTTTGGTGGGATTGAGGGAATTATCTACTATGAGTTGCTCCCCTACGGCCAAACCCTTAACTCGGAACTATACTGTCAACAATTGGACCGTCTGAAGGCAGCAATCGCCCAGAAGCGCCCAGCTTTGGCCAATAGGAGAGGCATTGTGTTCCACCAGGACAACGCCAGGCCACACACATCGATAGTGACTCGCCAGAAGTTCCGGGAGCTTGGTTGGGAGGTTCTTATGCATCCACCTTATAGTCCGGACCTGGCACCGAGTGATTACCATCTATTCCTGTCCATGGCGAACACGTTTGCTGGTGAAAAATTCGCTTCAAGAGAGGCTTGTGAAAATCGACTGTCTCAATGTTTTGCCAATAGGGACAAGGGCTTCTATGAGAGAGGCATCATGATATTACCTTCCAAATGGCAACACGTTATCGAACATAACGGCGCATATGTGACCTAAATCGGATCATTCTAACTATGGTAAGTCAAACCTTCAATGTCATGCAAAAATAATGGATTACTTTTTACTACACCAGATATAAGGACATGTGGTGCCTGTATGAGACAGGTGGTTGTGGTCTTTTATGCCACGACTTTTGCGTAGAGGAGAGAATTGCGACTATGTTAAGAATGTGGAGAGACAAGAGTACTTTGGAAAGCTAGCTGCCCTCGAACTAGTTTTCTCTTAAAGTTTAAGTGTCGTATATTGCATTCTGTTGCGAAGGAATGCTACCAAGTCCGATAAAAAAGAAACTTGTAATAAGTTGTGCCATAGAGGTTTAACTCAATATTCGTAGCATTTGTCGCCGATGACGACACGTCATTCTAGGCACGATGTAAAAATTTTGACTTAGATGTCGTTTCGTCGAGATTTGAGTAATTGGAAGTGTTCTGTGGTTGACCTTGTCGCGTTCGAGAAATAGGAATGCAGATTAGAGAGAAAGCAATATGTATTAGAGAGGATGTGTGTTCGAGCCCCGCGGTAATTTTTCTCCTGACTGTTACTTCTTGAAGACCCATATTAATATGTTAATGAGAGGTTCTGGTTGTCTGTAGTTAAATTGGCATATGATTTGAATTGTGCTGAAGTCCGGCGTAAGATATCCTTACACGATTTTATTGTCTTTTCTCGCTAGAAACAATGAAGCTGTTCATATCTTTTTTCGTGATGAAAGTTAAAAGTGAATCCAAATAACGTAATACTCAGACACAAGCGAAACGAATGTATTTGGGAAATTTTTTGTTGTCCTATGAATCATAGTGATGTAATATGCTTATTCTGGACTATCGTCGACATGTAAATAAATCGTTACACTTGCATCGTTAAGGAAGTTCATAGTTTAAGTCCAAGAATGATAAATTTCCTCTCCGCTAAAATCTAACGTAAGAGGAAGAAAAAATATTGTTGCATAACCCTCGCCCCACCGTTTGGTTAAAGTTGGGCAAATTGGGACCTAACAAATCCTGGGCAAATTGATTTCGTAAATCTTTAATTTCTCTCTGTCTGAGCGTTATCGCGTTAAGTCGAAGGCGAGGGAGATAGACAAGATTGAGTTAAATTACTTCTTGAAAGGGGTTTCCCGAGTCTGGTCTTTTAGTAAAATTCCAGTACTCAGAAAGAGGGGTAAACAGAGAGCATAAAGAAACTCTACTGTTGTCATAAGTAACATTCTATCGATATGGATTTCCTTGTGGTCGTATATTTTGGGTATTGTATTACGTTCCATTGGTAGTTAGGGCAGAAATAATAATAGAGCTCTGCAAGGAAAGAAATTGGGAGGGTGTAATAGTTTTGCATATTTTCTATCGATTTTTGACTGAAAAAAATATTAACGTTTGGGGGGGTGTTCTCGAGCATTTCGGGAGTGATACCACCACAGGGTCTGTCTGGCGAAATTACTGCAATAAGCCTCAAATTGGAATTTGGAAGCTCGAGTTGTCATGGTGCCGGCAATTTTGATTGTTTTTATAAAGGCTTTTTTACAGTCTCAGAAGGTAAATATCAGGTGGTACGCGTACTTTAACGGGCGACTTGTGTGCTTTATTCGTAGTCAATCTTATCTTAAAAGTGATGCAGTGACGTACGGAGCCGCCGTAGCTCAGGGGTAGAGCGTTGGCGTAGCATTCGGGAGGTCAGAGTGGATTCGATCCCAGCGGCCGACCATCCTGACAGTCTTTCCTGTCACAACAGGCAAATACCGGGATGGCATCTTCAACATAGGCTCTGGCCGACACCTTCACCAATACTTTTCCCTCCCCTATCCTGACCTGAGCCTTAGATGCCTAGAGGCCATACAATTCAATTTATGTAGTGACGTCATTCCCCAGACAAGACAAGCTTAGGATGCAACTTAGGATGCAGGTTAAAAAACTGGAAGGATGTATAGTTTAATTTGTTTACCTATGCATATTTGTACAGAGTTAAATTATTAAACTGGAAAATAGGTTCTAACGTTAAAGTAGAATTTTGATTAAGCACCTTAGCAAACTTGAGACTTTCTAAGAATGGAACCTACAGTTCATGTTAAATTGGCATCTCAACACTATACCTTCAACCTACCTGATAAAGAGATAAATAATGCATATTAAACTGTGCATTTAGAAAAACGCTTCATAAGCACAAAAATCACACTACTACTATATAAATTACCTGAGCCGCTCCATTTTCTTTAAAAAATTATGAGGAGGCACAAATAAAAATGACAAAGAAAATGTGAGCTATTAATACGCTTGGAAAAAGTGTAAAAATATGTACAGAATGTGAGATAAATGTGCTCCATTAATAGTGCTGAAAAAGTGGTCGAAAATGCTAAAAAAATGTTCTTAGGATTATAGTGCTTTTATTATGTTCAATAATGCGCTCCGATTTATGTAGTACTTATAATGGAACACATTCGAACACTTCACAGCACTTTCTTACACAATTGGTATACTTTTAAAACACATTCCTGCTTTTGAAAGTGCCCTAAAAGTGTAAAAAAGTGTGTTTTTTTTTACAGTGTAAGGGTGACCGAGAGCTTAGTGTGCTCACTTTCTGTGCGCGTGGTGAGGGTTCAATTCCCGCGGCGGTCTATTGAACGGAGTAGTTCGGAGTCCACTTTAACAAAAACTGTAGGTCCCATCCTCAGAAACTCACCAACTCGTATAGAACGTTAATAAGAATTCACTCATATCCTTAGGTGTTACTTTAGCCCCAAGAAAAATCAACGTTTCAATAGACCAGGGTCGGATTTTCCAAGAGGCAAACAACAATGTAGCCAAGGGCAGTCAATATTACGAAAACAAGGAGATAAGGAAGGGAAATGATGAAAGAAAAATGATCGGTGGAATATTTACGTTTTGAATATTTCGTTCCATATTAAATACAAGAAATATCAAAACCTGGTACCGGGCGGCCGTAGGTCAGTTGGTACACTTACCAGTCGGAAGGCCCTGGGAACGATCCTAACGTCTGTCCATCCTGAGATTTTCCTCACTCATACCAGGTAAACGCCTGGATGGTACCCTCAAAATAGGTCCTGGCCGGCTACCCTCCAACATCCTCTCCTCTGCCCTATCCCGAGCTGAGCCTGACTTGTAAGATGCATAAAGACCATGAATAAATTTTATTGAAATCCTGTTAGTAATAGAGATTAAAAAAAAAAAAGAAATGGGAGGCAGCGGCGCTGAGTGACGACAATCAAAGCATTACAGGAAAATGTATTTGGACGTAATTTTACTCATGTGCAGAGACTACACTCACACCTAACACAAAATAATTATACAGCTAAAACAAAAAGTAATAGAACAGTAGAACACATTGTTTGACCTACCTAAAATGTTTGTGGATCAAAATCGATGCAGCGATTCGTCAAATTTCTGGACATAGCCTAAATCAACCTATTTTTTTAAATTATTAGACACGCTGCCTAGATAATTATCACGCACTACATACTGTACACACACGCACAAACACGCTGACACATTAAAGCGAATACAGGCAATGTCTGGAACTATAACTGTCATTCACAGCCCCACTAGAGGAAACAAACTAACGAACTTCAACATCAAATGAGTCGAAAGTCGAGAAGAAAATAAATGGACCTACATTTTATTGTAGGGAAGTAGCAATAGAAGTAATTGGCCAGCATTATTTGACTATAGATTGCATATCTTATTAAAATTTTCCGACAACCTGCTCATTTAGACATTGGGCCGGCGCGGCGGTATAGTGGAACAAACCCTACTAAATAACGCAAGGAAATAATAACCTCGGTTCTTTTACCAAAAACACGGCTGAGACAAAGAGAAACAACTGGTATTGGTGCAATAAAATAAAACGAAAGAGAATATCTATGAACTTTCCTGTTGTCATGGCGGGGCTGGGCAGTCTTCAGAAGTTTTTAGGAGATGTAGTAACAAGTAACTCATTGATACGCCTGAGATAAAAAGGAAAGAAAGAAGAAAAAATAAACCCATGAGGTTATGCTTTCACTTTTCCGAAAAAAAAAAGCAATATTCACAATGTTTTGTTACTATTTAGACTCCGGAACCGTATGCATGTGGGCTTATAGCTTTCCTTCCATCTCGTCCCCCCCCCCCTCGCCTTCTTCAGCCCTCTGCGTGGTATGTCAGTTTTCAAGTTCTCAATAACTGTACCATTTCTTTAAAGACAGCAAGTGGTTGCTTTTATAGTCACAGTGGCAAACAAGAATGGTTGAAGTAGGAGATAGGACAGGGAAAGAAGGGAAAACACACCATCTCTTTGTTACTCGGATTTTCAGCAACAAGAACCATATATAGAAAGGCCCCCTAAATTAGAAAAAAAATATATATAAAAAAGATCTAGTGATATATCTGTAATACTGTACACCTAACAATATTGGTCGTAGTTTCATCAATTTCGCAGAAGCTAATTTCCCACCCAAACGTGGGCGGGCAAAGTGGTTGGAAAAACCGACCCCTTCTGGAATGCAGTTAATATCTAAAGCTGAAATAAATAGTAGGAACTACAAAAATTGTTGTATAACAAGGAAGTTTGTAGCCTGAAACATAACTGACTCGCATATGTTCGTTCTCTAAATTCATTTGGGTCGCGGTGGCTAAATTGGTAGAACACTAACCTCTGGCGCTAGGGGTCGTCGGATCGATCCCTGCTCATGCCATGTGGGCTTTATGGTGGACAAACACCGTGTGAGTGGGTTTTCTCGGGGTTCTTCCCTTTCCTATTACTTTCTTCGTTCCACCAATTCATCTCATCATCATTCATCCGACCTGAGCCAAAGTTGCCTAAAAACCTTAAAAATAAATTCGTTTCTGCCGACGAGGTAGTTGTGTGGCCTGAGGCGTTAGGCTAACGTCTTCAAGGTCGCAGGATCAAATCCCACCTAGGGCAGGGATGTTTATGGATTTTAACAATTATGGCATTCATTTAATCGTGACGGGCCGAAGTCAAAGTTACCAGAATGGCGCATGCAAAATAAAGTTCACCAAAGTTTTCTAAATTCGTTTGTAAATAGACAAACCTGTTAACACTTCTGATTATGTCTGATAATGGATGTTGTATCTTTTTCTTAAACTGCTGTACGATTTGCACGGTAAACAGAACAAATTTAACGTCTAGCAACAAATTTAGCAAACTTTATTGTGCGATGTTTTCTGATGTATGAATTAGGAAAATTCCGCATCTCGGCTCAACTCGCCTGGCCCGATACTATTTCGGAAAACGGTGGCCAGCCCGGCCCAGTCAGAAGAGTGGGCTCGAACACAATTACTCACTTTTCGGGCTGGTCCATTTTGCATGTGGGCCTGAGCCGGAACGTACCAAAGTCGGGCCCGATTGCAGGGATCTGGAAAAGAATGAGCGTTTCTTTCGGAATGTACCAGGAGTATTGTTCCCAGAGCTCACAAATATACTCCAGAAATGTTCTAATAATTAATAGAAAGATTAATAATAGCATATGGAACCTAGTTTCAAATACCCTGGAGACTTTAAAAGTATCTTTGGAGCTGTACAATTATTCCCTGAAGAGATTTTTCTGAAAAGAAAGAAAGAAAAAAACAAACTGGTCATGCGTAAAAATATATGTATGACATGACAATGCTTGTCAGAGCTTATGCAGCCAGGAACTACGTATTGATAAGTTCATCATTCAATTGACACAAAATTTAACTTTTATTGCGATCGATTTCGTAAAATACTTTTTGTTAACCACGGAACAAAAAATAAAGTAGTACGGACTACAACAGGATTTAGCCTGGCCCGGCCATGCCTGTGAAAACATTTAGCCCGGCCCGGCCAGGCCGGGCCAGGGCCGAAATCCACCCCTGGTTCTATCAACAATCAGTTAATACTAAGGATAATATAATTTAAGAGAGTTAATCACGCTGTTTTGCATTCGAAAAAAAAAAACATTCAGGAGGGAGCTACGACTCGAACTGACAACCCTTTAGTTCACGGTCGCCAGCCTTAACCACTACGCCACAGAGTGCGCTGGACTTTCGGACATTCATAAGCGTTTTTTAGGCGTGCATTGAATGAGAGTCTTCGCTTCGAAATTTAAAAGCAATCTTATGTCTTTCTTCACGCCTTCTCGGGGATATAATTGTTTCTGCTACATGATTATGCAATGCATGTGTTGTATCTGTAACTTTTGCTTGTGTAATGTTTTATTTGAAAGAACATTGTCTGTAATCTCAGTTGCTGGTAGTATTACGAGATACACTGTTTCATAGACCGAAGAGAAATATCCCTTCTTTTCTCTCAATTTCCCCGTATATTTCCCTATGTTGCCAAGTTTCACAATTTTGGACTTGATTTTTTTCGATCATTTCTTTATGATTCTGTTTTTTCGTTATAATTTCATTATTTATTAATATTTTTGTGACAAAATTTCAGGAAAAATTCGTTTTTATATTCTTTACACGTAAAACAATTAAGCGAACACCAGAATTGAAGGAGAAAAATGTTATTTGTAAAAAAAAAACTGTCAAATAAAGACATACGAAATGAAAATGAGCATGAATGTACATCAATAGATCATTTTTGAAGTAGAACCAATAATTCCGATGAATTTTTACTAAGATGACGTCTACAAGATAGTACAACCCCCTTACCATTAAATAAATTACTAATTGTACTTTCACAATCACAAATAAATATTTCAATCTGTTGATACGATTTGATGTCTACAATCAGTCGATCCATTAATGAATACTATATGTATACATAACCAATTCTGATGATGTTAGTTTACGATATTTTGCAAGTCTCCGACACACTTCACATGCTTCACACGGCTAGACTCATTCTGCTTAAGCAACACTTTCCCATCTCTGACTCAAACAAAACTTCAAAATGCGACAAAAGTTTACATAATTCACTTTTAGCCATCACAATATTATTTCAGTACTCTGCAGAAGAACCTCCATACTCCGTCTCTCTCTCCCAATCCAGTTGTTTCCACCATTCGTTTACTGACTATCCCATTTGATTTCTAAGTGTACTGGGACCTTCTTATCATTACTACAATATATAGCCGTTCAAACGAGATAATGCATATCATTCAATTTTAACATTACAGATATATTTAATAATCTTGTAAAAATAATATATGGTACTTTCATAGCAAACAGAATTTTGTTTCTTCTCTCACAAACAAACCGCGTTCTTCTTCCAGTGAAGCCATACGCACTCAACTTCAGCTGTATCTGTGGGATGGAATAATACTATACAGATTGGACTGGTATATTTGACTTAAATAATATAATTTTACCGGTCTTCTTTATCCTGCTCTCGCATATGCATTTTGATGTATGAATATGTTTTACAATTTATATTGTAGTGACAAATCAATATTAAACAACGAAGTAATTATATTGTTAGTATAAATTTCAGACATTCTTGTTGAATATGTTTACATTCTTTCCGGAGTGAGAGGTTTTTAATCAGACAGTGAGATGTTAAATATTTGTATTTTTTAAACGTAAATTGTATTTGCGAGAGGATCGTTTTAATTTCCTTCTAATTACAACAATCAAAGCCTCAGTTTCTGTATATGATTGCTGCTCTATATGCTACTTACACTCTATATGACCAAGAGAGAGTATAAATAAGAAATTGTTGGTGTTATGCAGCTCTGCGAGTATAAAGAATTTCTACTGTTAATATAAGTAACATTCTGTCTAGAAGGATCCTCTAGTGGTCGCATATTTTGGTTATTACATTACGTTCCATTGGTAGTTAGGGCAGAAATAATAATAGAGCTATGCAAGGAAAGAAAATCCAGGTTCTATAAACGGAGAATAAATCGCGTCCTGAAGATCAAATGAGTTTTCTGAAAGAACACAGCTGTCTACTTTCTAAACAATGTGAGTCGAGGGTCAAGAAAAACTAAACTATGTGGCCATGAATCTCTACATTCTACTGACCCTCAACTCAGATTGTCTACGAAGTAGACACTCTTGTTCTTTCAGAAATCTCATGTAATCTTCAGGACGCAATTTATTCTCCGTTTATAGAACCGAATATATCTGATTGACGAGACCTACAGTTTGTCGTGGGCTCCAAACCACTCGTATTTCTGCTCTTAATCGAACCCGGGAACACTTTATTACAAGACAGCGAGCGAACGTTATCACTCACTCTCAGGACACACTATGATATTAAGCCCGCTTTATTATACAGAATGTCTTAAGAGTCATTACCTATTTCAGGAAAAGGAGGCGGGGTTCGAAAAAAGTAATACATATTTCGGTTTAGAGACCTTGATTTAATATGGTAATTTTAATTTGTAATGATGCAATCTTCTCTTGTGGAATTTTGGTACTTTATGCACTCAGACTCTAACGCACACTACCACTTAAACGAAAGCAGATAGAAAGAAACTGACTTCAGATTTGAGTTTAGATACCTTAATTGACTTTGCCTCTTTCAATCTTGTGAGATTACAAATATTCAGCGTGTGTCTGTGTGTTTTCTTTTTTTTTTTTGCATTACATGCTTTCAAACTATATGGCACGCTAGCGCCTAAACAAAAGAAGATAAAATGAAACTGACTTCAGATTTGTATTTAGATACCATGTGGAAAGATTATGGCATCACCAAATTGAAAGCAGGGAAGTAAAATTAAGGTATTTCTGAGGTGAGTTCCTTTTCATATGCTTTTGTTTAGACGCTTACATACCATACAGATTAGGTGCATATAGTACAAAAATACCGTTCAAGAAGCTTGTAGCCATGCTAGATTAAAACCTGTCTCTTAGATCAAGGCACCCACTACAGAATGGCCATGGTTCTGCTGGTAGAACATTGGCTTAGCAATCGAAAGGTTCTGCGAGCGAACCAAACGGCCGGTCATCCTAATTTGAGGTTTTTACAGGATTTTTGTCATAGCAGTTAAATGCTGGGATGGTACCGACAAACTAGACCTTGGTGATTACCTTTCAACTTCATTTTCGCCACCCTGTCCCGGCCTGAGCCAAAGATGTCAAAAGAACTTAAATAAATTCAATTCGCCTGGTATCGCTCCCGGGACCTCATAATTTCAAGACAAGCACACTACCGAATATTCTTAAACTTTTTTTGTGTGCCAGTCTAGTACCTTTGGACTTCGGCCCGTCACGATTCACCTTTAGTTGTTAAAATCCACACCCATGCCCCTGCCGGGACTCGAACCTGGACCTTCGAACCGATGGCCTACCACTGCAGACCGCTCGGCCATCCGGTCAGCACCGAATATTCTACTTGGTTTGTATATTCGTTACTGTCACTATGAATCGTTTTTTAAATATTAACATTAAAAATTCTATAATATTACTGATGGTACGGTGAAAGAATGAATTTAAGTTTACTAGTACCTTAATGTAAAAGTTCGATAAGCTATGTGAAGTCAGACTTACATTGCAGGTAGTCTTCATTTTTTTGCTATCAATTGACCTATGAACACTTATTTCTAGAACCGATCAAGCCCAAATGAAGTATGCCTTTGCTTTTAATGTAACTGCCTCCTTTGTCGCGCTGATTTTCACAGTATGCCTACTAGTTTTTTCTTTTATGCATTCCTAATAATTATACTTAAGACCTTTAGGTTGCATTAGCTCAGGAATATGATAATGGGTAAAACGAAGAAAGTGGAAGGAAACGGGAAAATCTCGAGAAAACCCAGAACCCAAATAACACAAATCGGGGACACTATGTCCCAGAGGTGAGGGCTCTACCACTGAGCCACCGCAGCCTCACGAGTGTGTTGTTGTTGTTACTCGTTAGTAGTCAGCGATATTCTTTTGGAAACCTTAAAATTTGATTTATTTATTTGTAAAACTTGTAGAGCTATGATGGAAAATAATTTGTTTTAAAATGTTTAGATAGTGGCCACTTTTTATCTATAAGCACAAACTGAAACCACGTGCCAATTAGAGATGGCCTAACGGATTCAGATATCGGATATCTAGATCCGAGTTTCGGATAGCCGGATTTCCCATCTTCGGATCCAGATCCGAGTTTCGGATAGCCGGATCTCCCATATCTGGGGCATGTACACATCATCATAGTCTTTACCAATTCGTACATATTTTGTAGAATTTCTTTCGGCTACCAAATGACGTCTTATTTTCGTTTCTTTTACTCTTAATTTTGGAGTGTTCTGAGGGGAGAGATGAAGAGCAGAACCATAAAAAGAAAGAAGAAATTGCTGAGTTAAACATGGATTCCAAGAGTAATGCTTTCGAAACCAGTCATATAATATTTTGTCACTAATACATATTGGATGTGGTGTACAAGTATCGTGTACGTGGGATTTCTGGGGGTTCTTGCGTTTCCTCCCACTTTCTTCATTCCACCAATCATGTCATCATCATCCATTCGGCCTGAGCCAAAGTTGCCTAAAGACCTTCAAATTAAAGTTAAGAACCATATATTGGAGAGACAGAAGGAAAGCAAATATCGACAGCATCTTTTTATCTCTTCAAACCCCATCAACCGTGACTGTCCTTTGCTCTGTGACGTGGTTATCATGGCGTAGCATTCAGTAGGTCTTGGGTTCGATCCTAGCAGCCAACCATCCTGACTGAGGTTTTTCCAGGGGGTTTCCTCAGTTACACAAGGTTTACCGGGATGGCACCTTCAGCATAGGCCCTGGCCGACATCTTCCCAATTCCGGCCTGAACCTTAGTTGCCTAAAGGCCATAAATAAAAAAATCAAATTCAAACTTGGTTATCAGTCAGTAGGCAATAAATATTGCGTTGTTAAAAAAATGTCCTCCCCTCCTCTTTAAGCATGGAGGGATTAAAAAATACGGACCTTCTTTCCCAGATAAATTTGCTTTGAGAAATAAAGGGCATATTTTTTTAAAAAAAGGACATTAAAAATATTCCTATGTACTAACTTCAGACAAAAAAAGCAATAACAATGAAATACACAACTATCTCTATAAAATCCATTTTTCGAGTTTCATATACATTGAATAAAATTGGCTTTATTTATGGCCTTTTGTCATTTTCGGCACAGGCCGGGATGATTTATAGGCAGAGGATAGGAAAGGTATTGGGCAGGACCTTTCATAATTTACCATTTCTGCATCGCAGTTTCAGATGCATAATAATTACGAAGTGTGAATACTGTGTCTTTGAATATGTGACCGGAATCTCACGAATCCACTGGACCAGATATCCCAAATCCTGAAGCTTTTGGATATCCGGATGATTTTTGATCCGAATGGGGTCATCACTAGTGCCTATGTTTTGCTTGGAGCCCTCTTTTTATGTGGTAGCTTTGTGAGATAAACGTGACAGTAGCTAATTTTTTAAAACGCGTATAAAGAAACCATGAGAACATTTTTTTTTATTTTACATATTGCACGTAATGAACTTATATATGTCTCAATCCGTAATACTGTGGTTCAAAAATTCTCAGAGGTAAAAAAAAACATGATGATTATTGTGCAGAAAAAGGAAAAGTAGACTGAGGTTTTCTACGTTTTTTCCTTAGTAACACCAGACAAATAACTGGATGATATCGTCTATCTCGAACATTCTCTCCTCCTATTCCGACCTGAGGCTCAGATGCCTAAAGGCCATTTATAAGTTGAAAATGAAAAATGAAAACCAAAGATGTACCATTTCAGTCTTCGCACAGACTGTCGACGAAGAACTCAAGCTCTACGTGAGATGGTCATCTTCGCTAGCTAAGTTTTATGTTGCATTTCTTAGTGTTATGTGTGATGAGCCTTGAACAGCAGTTGATTTTGTTTTTTAACTTTTTATTCAAATGCTCTGTATATACTCAAAATTTGTTTTATTGTACTTCTTCCTTTTTACATAAGATGATTTTACTTTATTCACTGAATAGCCTACCTGTTACATCTTCAGTTTTTAATGTTATTGTTTTTTAGTTTCTTAACAGCAAAGTTTAGACATGATGAAGATAAGGGGCTTCCCCGTATTGGGACGGGCGTAAGACATAGTGTTGTTACCACACATGTAATTGATTTTTATCCGGATCGAAGAGACTGTCGACGGAAGACAATAACTCAAAATGGAGGTTGCAGATTAAATTTGCCAAGAGTGAAAGATTAGCAGCAAATCGGAAGAATTATTTTTCTTCATTTTTAAACAATACTTCTTTCTAGTGTTTTGTCTATCCAGGTGAGAGAGCGATCAGGGCAGGTGGTCATTTCTGTTCTTTCTTTTCAACATGGGATATTTTGCGCTCCACCCCCGTTCTCAAAACCGATCTCTGCTTCTTGTTAACAACTGGCACACGATAAGCTATAAACCCTATCTGTCTGCAAGTGTTTGTTTGTTAATATTTCTGTATTAGAAATGACAGTTTGATAGGTGCAGAAAGCAAATAGACCTAATGGTTTTCATGTAGGAGTTGTCGAACAGTGTTAAGGATCGAGATTGGACAGTTGGGGGTGGGTACCAAATTGTCTTTGTCTTTCAAGAAGGAAAATTGTTTATTCATTTCCTTTGTTTATTCAAGGCTGTTTATTTTGTGTTTACAATCACTAAATCTGTCATACGAACTAATCAAGCTTTAACAATCACATTATATTTTTATTTGTGAATCAAGCCTGTTTGTATTGCATTTGTTAAAATATTAAGTTATTCAAAAAAATGTAATTTGACATAGGTGAGTTGTGCATTTTACAAGCAAGTACAATTGAAAATAGGAAGATAAAGAAGGAAGTAATATATATATATATATATATATATATATATATATATATTGCAATACACTGTTACCTTGTTTTGAGCTCGAACGACTCCTACCCCCAAATATTCAACCTGGATCCGCCCCGGTGTTTATCACATTTTTAAATAATTGGAAATGAGACTCCTGTTAGAAAACCCAATATGAAATGAGGCCCCGGTTGTCCGAATTATACTCATCCGGAAAGTAAAAACTTTTCTCGACAGCATTTATTAAAAGCTTTCTATGTTTTATCGAGTTTTTTCTGCTCCTAATACATATATTGAATTTGAATTATATTTATGACCTTTAGGCAACTATTGCACAGGGTAAGATAGGGGAGGGAAAAGGAATCGATCAGGACCTAATGTGAAGATACCACCCAGGCATTCGCAATATATTATGACATTAATTCCACCCTATTATACAGGGTGTATCTATAGCAGTAAGTAAGGGTGGGGGATTGATTTTTGAAATTTGGTTTTAAATCCCTTGAATTTAATTACAGTAGTTTATGATCTTCAGCTATCCCAGGCTCAGTC